>PVJN01007184.1:0-71219 GCA_004026805.1 Lasiurus borealis | reverse complement strand
GTAGACTAGAAGAAAAAAGATAATATATTCATAAGGGAATATAAGGAAGTATGGACAACTGCTTGTAAGTATATAATATATTAGGAATGCAGGAGTTAAGAATGAGACTGAGTTAGATTGTATAGGATAAAATATGTAGACAGGAGAAGAGGGAGTGAAGGTTACTCATGTACAGTTAATGGGGCAGTAAATATGGCAGCATATTTCTACTAAATTCTGGGAACACACACAAATGGAGGAAAATAAGCTGATATTAGTGCCTATTATGTAATCAGTAAAAAACCTAAAAGGGTAGGGCGTACATGAGTGAGATAAGGTATAGCCATTTTCATAACGATGTTACAACTTCGTTGGGGTTCCAGGAATAATGTACACGAGACAATTAGAAAACAATTACATAATAGCAAGTGATTAGCTGCTAAATGGCGTGGCTAATGCTAATGTGTTGTATGAGTTCCTAAGAGAGGAGACCAAGAAGCTGGAGAAATCATGGCTGGCTTCATAGACATGGAAGGACCTTATGAGACATAGAAGCTTTGGCTGGGGATGGTGAAAGTGTGGATAAAATGACTTTTTTTTTTTTTTTTGTAAAGTCAGAACATCAAAGATTTGCCAATGAAGAGCAGTGTATAATGGTGCTGGGCCATGAGGCTGGGTGGCTTTGTAAGCCTGAAAGAGATCTGATGATACTATAAACAGAAATTTTGAGAATTATTTATGAATGTGATTAATAGGAAGTAGGTGGAAATTGTAGAATAGTTCACTTTACATAAATAGGGGCCTCATATTCCAAATTATTATATTTAAATGTGAAATTTGGACAGTGAAGAAGACTCATAGGGAAAAAATTTGAAATATGGTGTTGGAGGACATGTCTTTGGATACCACGAAACACTAAAAAGATGAACAAGTGGGTCCTAGAGCAAATATAACGGAAACTGAAGCTTCCTACTATGAGCATACCATGAGAAGGCAGGGTTCTTTGGAAAGGACAATAGTACTAGGAAAAATAGGAAAAGAGGAATTCCAAATAGGAGATGGATTGAGTTAATAAAAAAATTAAAAAGCCATTCACATGAGTCTTCAGGAGTTTGGCAAGGCTGTTGATGACAGACCACTGTGGACATCAGTCATTCACAGTCACCAGGTGTTGGAGCCAACCAGCCATATGTAATACACAGAGGTAGGACCATAGGAGAGACAGCCTCACGGACTTCATTTATCCAGGTTCTGGAGTCAGAGCTACAGGAATCACAGGCAGAAGAGAAATATCTGTGGTCTAAAAGGAGAGCAGGATTTATGGGGTATCATGTTCACAGTTATTCAGAGCTATTTATGTCACTATCCCTGTAACTCCGTCATTGCTTCCTTGCACAAATATCTGGTCTCCCCTCTTTCTTACTGACTCCATTTTACAGAGCCCCTTGCTGCATAGCTTCCAACTAGGTTCGGCCAATGCCAAGCATGCGTAGTGAACTAGCAGGGATGGGTGGGGGAGAAGCCAGGGTGTGTCTCCCTCCACGCTCTTCCTTACAGGAAGGAGATGGGATTTTTCGACCATTTCACTCTTTCCTTCAGTCTCCCAGCTCCTACAGGGAAGCCACACCGTGGTTCTAGATTCTTCCAGAAGACTGGCTTCTGGGGTTCTGAAAACACCACTTCTTCCCCTGGGCCATAACAGCCTTTATGTTGTGGCTAATCTCTGGGTTAATTCATCATTCCCTGTTTGGCTTCTCAATTTTGTAATCACCAGGGTAATCAATTCTCTATCTGAAAGTCTTGTCTAAAATGCATAAAAATATTCCTAGTTTCTGGATGAACCCTGGTTATTTAATCATGGATAAACCTTTCTGGCTCTGGTTTTCATATCTTTAAATGTGAAAGTATGAATTAGTTACTTGTAATGCTTGTAAAAATAACTGATAATCTCAGATAATCAGGTATGTAACTCGTATTCCAGGAGTTTAGCATTGTGCAATTCTTTCATCCGTATAAAAACTTCCCGTGGGATTGATATGTGGTGCTTGTGGGAGCCCCTTTCCATGTCCCGCATGGTTCAGGGTTCCTGGTTCAGGGTTCGGGTTCTGAAGGAGGCCGCACGCAAACAAAATGAGAGACTAGAAAACATTAATTTGGCGATATTGGGAGGCCAGGCAGGAGCCTTCCTCCAGTGGAAAGAACTACCACTTGCTCTGGCCTTTTTCTCCCTTTTATTAAGGCTTTGGGACACACCCCTAGCCTTTAGGCAAGAAATAAAAAAATAGAAATTAACATGAAACAAACAGGTAGAGGCTGCTTCAGGTAACAATGTTTTCATCTAAACAGTGAGTGATTAGCTCTGACCTTTCAGGGCAGTTAGGGTTGACCAGCCTTCTGGTTTCCTGTTTACATCCATTTAGTGAGAACAATGTTTGGTTTCCGACAGGTGCTCTTTGGGACATTTGCTTGAATGGAAGTTTTGAGAAAAAAAAAAAATTAATGATTGTAGAACTTTAAAATGGTGGAAAGTGACCCAACATAGGTCAGCCTTTTAAAGGACCATGACTGATAATCTGCATGGAGATGCATGGAGAGTAGTGGCGAACATGGAAGGAAGATTTCTTATGAGAAAACCCAAAAAGGAGGGCAAGAATTGTAAGAGCATTTAGCCCCAGAGACAGAGCATTTGGAGCCAAAAGGTCAACAAGCAGAGCAAAGAGAGGCGTCCTTTTCCTTAGCATTTGCTAACACCCGCAGAGGCATCTCCTTCATCTGCATTTCCATCTCTTTAGTGACCAAGACCACCCTGTTGCCTTATGAGTGTCTACTTCAATCATCTGACAGGCAATTTAGAATTTTGGTAATTATCTAAGGATTAGCAGTGGAGGAGGCTTTGTTCGCTCCCAATTGAATGCCCAATTTTGCAGCCATAATTGGAAAGATTTCCAGTAATTTGTGGTAGTTGAATTTAGTAAAAGGAACGGGGTGATTTTTGTTACTTTATTCCATTGTGGGGTCTTTATAATCCGTATTTGGCAGAGGCATGAGATAATCTCTGGCAATGTGGGTCTTGGAAAAGATCTTTCTCTGTGACACAACTGCAGAGAAGGTTGAATGCCTTCCATCCTGCTTCTTATTCATTCTCTCTGGGTATTATCAGTCATCATTGCTCTTCACAATGTAAGGCAGGACCATTTTTGTGCCTATGAGGAATCACTGAGAGGAAATTTTGCTCCAAATTAACCAGAATTATTTTTTAGTCTGTGATTGAATTATTAAATAGTCGATGATTGATCCAGTGCTAAGTCATCAGAAATAATGCATATAAGATGATTAATTATGTCAGTCCTGCGCTGTGCCTTATACAGACACTTGCAGAGGCATAGATTTTGCTTTCCTTTGTTAATGATCAGAGCCAGACGCCCTGGCTCCCACATACAGAGCAAATAGGAATAGAATTTCAAACTCTTTTCGGATGGTACTAACAAAGCATGGATGTTAAATGAATGGATAGGTATCTATTTGCATGGATGTATGTGTGATAAAAATGACCATGGATAGTCTATGTTAATCCAGTGAAAAAGTTCATTTACTTTAACATATTTAAAGATCAACTCTGATGGGACCAATATTCTAGCATCTTTGGGAGCTGTAATGAAAAGAAGGCGTGATAATATATTTCTCAGGTTTCCACTACATTTGCAGACCAGTTGTAGATAGGATAATAACAAAAGTAAAACTGTTTGTTTAAACTTTATAGGCATTTTAGTAGTAAACTATTGAATTCTGAACTGAATAAAAAACAAAGGCCACATTTCCCTATAGAATATTGACTTCGCAAATCAATGGCACTAGACCAATGAAGGCGAACATTTAGTCTTGGTTCTTCTATTATATAATGCTGACCTGCCTTCTGTTGTACATCTATCAAACGTAGGAGTTGGACTCTAGTGGTGAATCTCCCAGTCTATCAAATAAAGTCCTCCAGTTTTGATGAGGATGTGCATTTTATTTTCATCCAAATGAGGGAAATCTGAGTTTGACAGAGCTTTTGCCACAGCACAAAGTGGAGAAGGATTTTTTGACTCTGAATGAAAGACATGGCCCAGTGTGAAGCCATAGTCCAACATAGATTGGTGTTTACTGGAATGTGTGATTACTTGGCCTCTTCAATTTTTAAAATTAAGTGTTCAGCTTATAAACAGTTTGACATTAATAGCTAATCAGTGCTGAAATGTGAATAATAAATAGCATAATGACCATCAACAATTTATTTTATTTCATTACTGTTTTCTAAGCTTGTTTTTTTGAAATTCCTGTTTATTTCCTAATCCTTTAGAGCTGTTTTCACAAATTCTAACATTCCACCCACAAAAAAAATGCCAGACAACCACTGCAACCACTGTCAGAGAGGATTTAAAATATATGTATATGTTTTATTGATATTTTTACAGAGAGGAAGGGAGAGAGATATAGAGAGTTAGAAACATCAATGAGAGAGAAACATCGATCAGTTGCCTCCTGCACACCCTCTACTGGGGTATGCCCGCAACCAAGGTACATGCCCTTGACCAAAATCAAACCTGGGACCCTTCAATTTTCAGGCCAACACTCTATCCACTGAGCCAAACCGGTTAGGGCAGTGATCGGCAAACTGCGGCTCTCGAGCCACATGGGGCTTGCAATAGTCAATAGAGTGGCTAACCATTACGGCAGAGGATTTTTAAGGTTCCATTAAAGCTCTTAAATTTTGTGATACTGCATGTATCTAATAAAGATGAAAAGTTCCACTTCTATTCAAGTTATCATTCAAGAATGTAAGCAAAACTAAAGACTTTCTCAGACAATTAAAATCTAAGAGATTTTCTTGCCAGTATACCTGCATTAAAAGAATTTAAAAGGAAGTTCTTCAGAGAGAAAGGGTATAACAGCAGATAGAAATATGACTTCATACCGAGAAACAAAGAGCCCCCCAAAGGATAAAGATATATATTCATATAAAATATTTATATACCTATAATATACTTAATCTTTAAAAAAGTTAATTGAGTGTTTAATGAAAAAATATAGCTGTTTGTTGTATGATTTATAATAGACATTCAAGTACAATGTATGCATTCAGTGGCAGAAAATATATATTATTAGAATATTTGATACATCTGAAGTGATATAGTATTAATCAAAGGTAGACTTTAATAACTTAAAAATGAATTTTATAAACCCTAAAACAAACACTAAAATATTAATAGTTCCAAAAGTGAAATTATAAAAAAAAACCCTCAACAAAACAAAATAAGTCAGGAAAAAGGAATGAGGAGGAAGATAAGACAAAGAGAACAACCAGCAAGATAAAAAGTTGAAATTCAAATATATCAGTAATTAAAATATATCAGTAATTATATTAACTGTAACTAGCCAAAATTCCAAATAAAAGGCAAAAACTGTTAGAAGAACACAACTCTATAATATCAACACTGCCCCCCCCCACTTAAAATTAACCATATAGTAAGTAAAAGCAAAAGGATAGGAAAAAGATAATACCTTGTAAATATTAAAGCAAGAGAAAGTGTCTATTAATATACAAACTAGGCTTCAGAATATGGAACATTGTTAGGAACAAGATAATGATAAAGTACAGATGCATCAAAAAGACTTAACTGTTCTAAACATATGTGCATCTAAGAAATGCTTTAGATTGGTTCAAAATATATTAAAAACTAAAAGAATAGACAAATCTATAAATATAGATGGAGAAACTGTAATACCACTTTCTCATTAGATGATGGAACAAATAGGAAATCATCCTATATAATAAAAGACTAATGTGCAAATCGACCAACCGGCAGAACGACCAGTTGCTATGATGCACACTGACCACCAGGGGGCAGACACTCAGCACAGGGGCTATTCTCTGGTGGTCAGTGTGCTCCCACAGGGGGAGCACTGCTCAGCCAGAAGCCGGGCTCACAACTGGCGAGCACAGCTGTAGTGGCGGGAGCCTCTCCCACCTCTGCCACAGCACTAAGGATGTCTGACTGACGGCTTAGGCCCGCTCCCCTTAGGAGCCGACAGTCAGACATTTCCCCAGGGCTCCCAGTCTGCGAGTGGGCACAGGCCAGGCTGAAGGACCCCCTCTAATCAAGTATGAAAGATCTGAACAGTACTGTCACACAGCTTTGATGAACAAACTTTATATGACACTCTCCAAAATAACAGCAGAATATATCTGATTTTAAAATGTACAGTGAATGTTCACCAAGATAGATCATATTCTAGGCCATAACAAAATTCTCACTAATGAAAGTAATTAAAATTACAAAAATATGTTTTATGCTTATAACAGCATTAAAAATCAATAACAGAAGGATTCTTGGAACATTTCCAAGTGTTTGAAATTAAACATTACATTTCTACCTAGCCCATGGGTCAGAATAAAAATAACAATACTTTGAATTGAATGCAAATGAAATACAGCATAACGAATTTTGTGGACTATGGCTAAAACAATGCTTGGAGGAAGATTTTTATGCTTATTAAAAATCTAAGAAACTCTAAAATCAATAATTTCTAGTAAGCTGCAGAAGCTTCTAGCCTTTCAAGAAAGTTCATACTTTATAAAATTGCACACTTAGAATTTATTTTCCAGACTTTTACCAACATTACTCCCAAATTAAAAAGAATTCCCATGTTGATTTGGTATTACAGTTTTTAAAAGGGTTTGAAATACAACTGTTCATTAAGCATAAAATGCCAAGCTAAGACCGTTATTGACAGTGAGAAAAATTTTACTGAATGGCCACTTTCCTATCTAAAAGATGTCTCAATCTGAATTTATTTGGCTACACAAAAGAATGTCATATATTTATGTATTTATTTTCATTTGCACAGTGTGTTTGTACTATAGATTATATTGTAATTTAAAAATTTTGTTTTAAATTATTTTTAAAGTGAAGATTATTTTTAGTTCTTTTTATATTGTACAGTATTTTATGTAATATACTAGTGTATGTTGTGTAGACTGTTTAATGACTGGGTTTCTTCCTATAACTTTAGAAATACAAATCCAGTGCTTTACACTTGTGCACTGATTTAAAGACTATTAAAATTGTCATTGACCTTTAAAAATAAAATCAATAAGATAATTAAAGTACTTAAGAGACTAGAATGTGCAGAGTAAATTAAATTCAAAGAAAGCAGAAAAAATGCAATTGTAGTATATATATATACATATATATATATATATATATATATATATATATATTCTGAAATCAATGAAATTTTCAACTGAATAACAATTATGAAATCAACAAAAGCTGACTCTGTAACCACTGATGAAACTCTAGCGAGGCCAGAAAAAAGACACAATGGATAAATATCTGGAATAGACGGGGAGATAGTACAGATCCTATAGATAGTAAATATATATTAAGGAGATATTATGAATAACTTTATGTAAATAAAAATGATAACATAGATGAAATGGCCAAACTACTTGAAAGACAAGAATTGCCAAAGCTCACTAAAAAAGATATCACTCTATATCTGTTATAGAAATGTAGTGAAAACTTTTTTTCCCAAAGAAAACTCCAGGCCCAGATGGCTTTAGCTTCACTGGTGAATTAAACCAAACATTGTAAGGAGGAATAATACTAATTCTATCCAACCTCTTCCAGAAAATAGAAGACAAGGAATATTTTAAAACTCTAAACCAACCAAAGACAATTCAAGGAAAAATGTATAGTATCTCTCATGAACCTAGCTGCCAAAATCCTTTGCAGAATATTATAAAACAAAATTCAACAATATTTTAAAGGGATATATTAACATATATGCAATATGTTAATGCATCATAACCACACGGTATTTATACCAGGAATACAAAGTTGATTCAATCTTTAAAAATCAATCATTTAATTAGACTTGTAACAACAAAATAAACACAACGCAAATATGGTCATCTCAAGAGATGCTTTCAAAACTGACAAAATTGAGTGCCACTTTATGATGAGAACTCTTAGCAATATCCAAATGCAAGAATACTTGGTCATTCTTTCAAATGGCATTGTAAAAATCACCTAAGGCTGACATCCTACTATACAGTGAAAGACTGAATGTTTTTCCGTTTAAGATTGAGAATAAAGTGAGGGTTTCTGCTCTCTTCGCTACTGTTCAGGTGGAAATAAAAACAGGAGGATTGGCGGAAATTCTGTATAAGAAGTAGTAATTCTTATCTCACACAGATGGGAACATTGTTTTTTTTTCTAATGTAGCTGAATATTGGACATTTGTTCTTGAGATAAAGTAGAGGATTGCTGAGTATTAGACAGGAATCACATACCGGAAAGAGTATGTACATAGCTCCCAGAAGACAAACAGTTCAGGTCATGCCTCCTTGGCTCAGTAGCATCCGCAGCATTGGGTTTAGATGGACCCTTACACTCATGAAATGCAATAGACTGCAGTTGACATTAAGAAAACGTACAGAAAAAGGCAACAGGATAGCACAAAAAATGACCCGCCACTGCATACTTGGGAAATGCATGGTCCCCACAAGACAAACTTGTGTGAGGTCACACCATCTTAGCTCGGGAAAACCACCGACTCTTGGGTCTCTTTAGCTATTCTCTCTGGTCGGGGGGTAGCTCCTTTAGTGCTACATGAATTGTTCCCACTTTCTAGTGCAGCTGCATCTCGCTGTTACCATTTACTCAGTACTGCGACAGCAGTGAGGTACTTGTGCTTGGTTTCCTACATATACTTAACCTCTGCTAAATTCTAGCTTATCTTGGATACAGCATACCCATAAATCCCTCAGGATAGCGTTGCAAGGGGGGCTGAATTGAAGGTGAAATCCTCAAGCAACCCTGAGCCCAGAGAAAAGGTCACAAACCAATTCTGGGAGACAATTCTCCAAGGGTCTCATTCTTCTGTATGTCTTGTCAGCAGAGGTACTGACTGCCCTATGGTCCAAACTATTCATTCAAAGGTGTTTAATGATCTGCCTTTGAAGATACAGTGTCTCTCTGCTAAGCAAAGGGAGAGATGCTTATTGTTCAATATAACGAAGATAATGTCTGCTTCTGGAGCAAACGTTAGGCCTGCTGAGTGCTCCTTATAAAAGATTCCAGAACCCTAAGCTCAGGGTCTCTCTCCTAAAACTCCAGCTGTCATATATGCAGGTGTCTGTCTGATGTGACCACAGCAATACTCAGAACCTTATCGTGTTACTTCTGGAACCTGAGAAGCCACGCATCGTAATCCTTTTGTCCTGTCTCTTGGTGATAGTACAGGATCGTTAAGCCACATATTAACTCTGCTGCTGTTCTGACATTTTTCTCCTCTGATTTTTCCTGTCACAGCACGAAGGCAGGCTTCCTAGAAAAACATTCAGTTTTAAGCAGATTTCCTTTCTCTCTTCAAACTCCTGGTCTTCACTTACTTGAATCTTTCCCAAAGACCGTCCTCCTTCCTTCTCAGGATTCTGCTAAGGAAATAGTTGTATTCTCACATCATGCATACATTGAAATCTGGTGATGATCTTGAATTTTTTCAGCTATTTCCAGACCATACATTTTCTATAATCATGAAATAATTTGCCCTCTGTAATGTGTGCTACCCAGCTATCTCTTTGATCATCTGATGTACTCCTGGTCATTTGAAAGTCCTCTATCTATGGTGTTGAGAACTGTGTTTTGGGTTCAGCCTGCCTTTCTTTCCATCCCCATTTATGCCACCATCTATTGTAACCTCAATACTCATATTACTCATGTAAACTTATCCAATAGCCAAGGAGACACTGTCTGAAGATCTCCACCTGTGGTGTGGGTCCAGAGCCTCGTCCTGGACATTTTTTATACCAGGAGAAATGACACACTCCTGGGAAAATCCAAAAATGTAATATACAATGTCTGCTTTCAGGATGTTTTCTATTTGTATGTATTTATTTTTTTAATCCTCACCCAAGAATATTTTTCCATTGATTTTTAGCGAGAGTAGAAGAGAGAGGGAAAGACAGAGAGAAACATCCATGTGAGAGAAACACATTGATTGGTTGCCTCCTGCACCATCCCTAACCAGGGCCCTGGGCTGGATAGGAGCCTGCTACGGAGATACTTTCCCTTCAAACCTGGGACGCTTTGGTCTGCAGGCTGATGCTCTATCCACTGAGCCAATCTGACGAGGGCCCTAATTTATTTCTGTTTCAACAAAATTGTTTCACAGCTCTTGTTGAGACATCTCTTCCCATCTTCTATTTTCTTATAGCTCATTACTGTAGTTTACTTTCTTTCTCTCCCACTATAGCCTCATGATGCCTCTTGGAACATTGTTTAGACAATATTTTCAAAGTCCTCTGGCTATTAAACTGAAGAGACTCCTCTCTCCATTTGCATTATGACATGCGACTATTGTACTCATGGTTGCATGTCACAGTTTTATGGGTTCCACTTGTCTCTTTTACAGGCATATAAACACTACCCGCTCTATAGCTTTGTCTAATTTTTTAATGTATTCCCAGCACCTAGAAGAGTCCGGGGCCCATAATCATGGTTGAGGAAACAGTAAATAGGTTAATTAAGCAGATAATAGGATGAAAGCCCTTGATTTATTCCAACAGTTACTAGTATATCGGTTCAGGGGCCAGAATGAAGCCAATGTGACTTGACTTGAAGGTCTTTTCCTTAGGGAAGTTACAAGAAAGTGATCAGCTCTGAATGTGACGTGTCCATCACAAGTGTGGGATTGCGTCTCCTTGGCTTACTTCTTGGGAAAATTGAAACCTTTAATTGGAAGTAGGGGACATGATGAATGTCACCCATTCCACCAACTGTACAGTGCAAATAGAAACCTGAGTCTAATTGCAAATTTGTTGCCTTGAGCCTTTAGTTAAACCACTGCCCCTGAAAATGTTTTCCCAATAACATTCCGGGTCTGGAAAAAAATAGACAAAACCTTCTTTTAAAAATCAGATATAAATCCTTCTACCATTTTTGTAACCCCCCAAAAAATATATATGTGTGTGTGTGTATGTGTGTGTGTGTGTGTGTGTGTGTGTGTGTGTGTGTGTACACATTTCTCACCTTCAGTTGTCCAACTTGTAAAAAATAGCTTGGATTCAATATTGATTCTAAAGATCAAAAGATGTACAGCATGAGGAGAGAAATTGATGCACTAAAAATGAGTTATACAAATATCATGTAACTATAGCACACTTGAATTCCTTGGACATTACAGAAGACAAAGAAATATTGTCTCCTTATGTCACAGTTGCTCTATGTGTATTATGTGTGTGCTGATTCAGATGCACTTCCATGATATAGTTAAGGAAATCAAAGTTGTTGCTTTTTCTTGAAATTTCTTAATTTTCTTCGAAATTTTTGCAAAAGCTGCTGTTATTTCTTGCTTGTGTTGGACACATCTGTTTATTTCCTTTTTGTGCCAATTAATGACTAAGTATTTAAAAAATATGAACACTATGATGAAAGTAAAAATATATCAACACTTTCTTACTCTCCTTACATGTACATGACTGAAACTGTAAAAACTTAAGGTTTAAATATTTTAATGTACAATTGAAAAAATAGGATAATTCCTAGAAGGAATTAGGATGTGAGGGTGGCATGCCAGCAAGCGTTGAGTTGTGCTGGATCTATAGCAATGGGCCGGAACCAGTTGGGATGTAAGCAACTGCGTGTCACAGCTGAGACTCAGATTTGTTGTGAAAGTTGGGCCGTATAACTGATGACTCTTTTCAGCTTCAGAAAAACATGTGGATATATTGTCTGGGAAAAAAGAGAGAATAAGAAGGGACATTCCGGTGAGTTAAACAATATGAGAAAAAAATTCAGAGATGGAGCGGGAGGATTATACTTTATATAATGAGTCAGATCTGGATATAATAACAGGTTCTATGTGGGCATGGTACTATGTGTTTTGACTACTGACTATTCTCCCTTCTTTTGCTCATGAAGGCCATATGCCAATTAAGAGATTCTTCACCCCAGACTCCTTTAAAGCCAGAGGTGGTCACATATCCCGTGGCTAATGAAATCTCAATAGAAGTTGCTAGGTTAGGCTTCCCAGAAAATTATTTAGGAAAACAGACTGAGCAAGAATGTGCTCTCATCATTTTCCCCTGTGCCATTTTTCTCTCCTCCATTTTCACAGAAAAAAATGAATCAGTGCCTGAAGTGAAACATACAGTGTAGACACACAAGTCACTGATGTTTCACAACAGAACACATGCATACAGTCAGCACCCAGAACAATAAACAATATTGCCAGCAGCCCAGGAAACCCCTTATACTCCCTCCCAGGTACTACCACCCAAAAGGTCACCTCTATCCTGAATTTGAGGAGCGTACAATAGTTTTGTCTGGTTTTAGAGGTTATATGAATAGAATCAAACCTTGTGTTTTCTGTTGTATCTGGCTCAATATTATGTTTGTGAGATTTTAGTTGAATGTACTGTACATGCACATGGCTTATTCTCATGCTGTATAATATTCCATGGCACAAATAAACCACATATAATCTATCTGCAAAAAACAAACATTTTGATTTCATGACAACAGAAGCCAACAACCAGAAGGTTCCAGGATCGGAGGTAACATGATTAACTGTCTTACCAGCCCAAACTGCCAAGTTCTATAGAAGAAAAATAAATGCCTATATATTAAACCACTGTAGAAGGATTGTCTGTTGGTGGCACATCCAGGTTTTACTTTTCCACCACATTAACAGGATAAATAAGTTATCAGCTCACATGTATACACACACAAGTGAAAAAACAGATTAAGACATAAATTCATATAAGTTGTATGAGACCTTAGGGATCTGCTTCCCAGAGCTGCAATGTACCAATCCAGGTTGAGAGTCACAGATGTGGGATGCATAATCCAGCCCTGGCATCAGCATGAAGGTAGGAAAAGGGAAATGGGAGGCATAAGAACATCTTTGCTTTTCCATATGTGTTCCTTCAGCACAGTCTCCACAGCACATCCAAGTGTGATTTTTCCATAAATAGTACATATCTCATCAACGTGGAGGAAATTAATTGTGATGGATGCATGGATGGGTCTCCTAAGAGGGGAAATTAAAGTTTGTGTGAGTAATAAAGCTAGACAGGTATGTAAGTAGAGTGATTATCTATATCCATAATCCTGGTATAATTATTAATAGCTACTGTTTTTACTCTCAGAAGACCCTACTTTGGACAATAAGGACTGTGATCACCACTTGTAAACATATACACAAGAATAAGATCATTTTGGATCTCCTTTTTCAACATTATGTGTGGCAGATGGGGTGGCACAGTTCACATTTCCTATTGAAAGAAGACATGGTGTCCAGCTGTGAGGAGTGTCACTGCTAACCTCTAGCTGTGAGACGTCTTTAGGTCCATCTCCTGTTTTGAGACACCCTCTGACAATGACCTAGCAAGGTGGTGGTAGCTGAGGCCACACTGTTTACAGGGTGATCTCCTTGGTAACTCAGCAAGATGATGTGGCCGAGGCCATGGCATTTCCCCTAGCACAGCACTCCTCTGACTGAAAATGCTTTGCCCCCGAGTTCCCTTGTGGTCTTTGTCCAGTTGCCTCATGATCTGATGAATCTCCTCCTTGTCGTCCTGGCCTTTTCCATCCAAAAAATATTTATTGTATGCCTGTGTCAGGCAATGTTGCCAGACAACCAAGCCCCATAATCTAACACTTTCTTTTGTATTCATTTATGGGTTGGCAAGTTAGCAGCATCAAATTATTTTAAAGAACCCCAGTTCAAGTCAGATATCAGGTGATTAAATGTGGTGCTTTTTGATGTTCAGGGTCCATGGTCAGGAAGCCATAGATCAGCATGAAGGCCCATGGTAAAAGGAGTCCTTTCTTCAAGAAAAAAAAAAATGTGAGTGAGAACTTGAAAACTCTTTGCGGAGGGAAAACTACCCTTGAAATCCAGGTTGCTCATGGTCAGACATGGGTGTTATCTTTTTTTTTTCTTCTTTCCACTCTGCTTTTCTGCGAGAGAAAGGAAGCTGCAGCTTGAGCAGGGAATTTATAAGGGCAAATATGACCTTTAGTGTGATGCACAGTAAGCTGACAGTTCAAGGTGTATCATGCTAGATAAATGTCAAAAGCCAAATAAAAGCCTTGATAATAAGTTGTCCAGAGGCTAAAATCCATGACCCTGAAGCAAAGGGAAAGGCTGCATCTTTAAAAGCAAATTTTAGCCCAAACTGATACGGTCTAAAGTGGTTAGAATCTTGTGATAACCTTGGGGTTGGGGTGTGATGACTATAAAGAAAAGAGAGAGGAGACTAATCCAAGAGGTACCTAAATTGTCCTAAGAGGTTTGTTTTGCTTTAGATCTTGCTCTGAAAAATTGTAGAATGGAGTCAGATGCATTAAGTATTATTGCCACCCCCCCATTCATACATTGAAATATTAACCCCTCGTACCTTCAAATGTAACTGTTTGGAGAGAGGGTCTTTAAATAGGCGATTATGTTAAAATACGGTCATTCTTGTGGCTCTTGATCCAGTACCACTGGTGACCTTATAAGAGATTAGGACACAGACAGAGAGGGAAGTCCATGTGAGACACAGAGAGAAGACAACCATCTCCCAGCTACACAGGGTCAAGGGAACAGGGAGGCATCTACAGGGGAAGTCTGCAGGCAAAAAGCCCAATGGAAATGATTTATTTCCAGCAAGAACATTTCTCTGTGATATTGGTGAAGCAGAGCACAGGACGCTGGAGGAGCATTCATATGAGCATGCCTCACGCTAAACATGGGACTCTGTGCTGCCCTCCATCCTCAGCGTGTTTCCCCATCCTCCTTCCCTGCACCTGCCTTACAAGGTGCGTGTACGGTCTGAATGCCCATGCTTCAAGTGTAAAGGAAACATTGAACTGCCATCTAACTATTTACCACCTGGATAATTCCCCCAAATTCTTTTTTTTAATATATTTTTTATTGATTTTTCACAGAGAGGAAGTGAGAGGGATAGAAAGTCAGAAACATCGATGAGAGAGACATCGATCAGCCACCTCCTGCACACCCCACACTGGAGATGTGCCCACAAGCAAGGTACATGCCCCTGACCGGAATCGAACCTGGGACCTTGCAGTCCACAGGCCGACACTCTATCCACTGAGCCAAGCCGGTCTTGGCTCCCCAAATTCTTATTTTGATCTCTGCAGGATATAGTCTTCAGCTTATCCTTTTTTTTTTTGTTAAAATTAAATCTTTACAAAGTAACACACACACACACACACACACACACACACACACACAGAGAGAGAGAGAGAAAGAGAGAAAGAGAGAGAGAGAGAGAGAGAGAGAGATTTTTTCCCAGTTAAAAATGCTAGTGAGGGGCTTGCCTATCACCTGAGAATAATAATCTGCTTATAATTTCAGATGCACAGACCCTTATAAGAAGAAAGTTTCTGTGGGTGTGTGTGTGTATCTCAAAGAAAAATAAAGAAAATATGTGCTGAGTTGACTCATAAAGACGGTGGATTACTAATCCCCCCCGGAGGGAATGTGAGTGGGTGGACTTCCTCCGAGGGCAGGACTCCTGGAGAGATGATTAGAGTTTGATCATTCAGATTTTGCCAAATTCATCTTCTCGGAGTGAGCACACTGTTTTCATCCCATCAGGTCTGCTGGAGCTGAGGCTCCATGCAGCCATTACTCAGACTTGGAGACCCACCCATTTTTGTCTTTCCGCGTGCTGTCACCCACTGACTTCATGGGCAGCTCCGAAGCTGAGATGATTAAACCACCAAAGATGGCGCCTTCCTGTCTCTCAGTTTAGCCCAAAGGTACTCTGCTGGCAGATTATTGTAGCAACCAAGGCTTGGCCCAAAATCGTATAAATCATCCCTAATGCTATTCCAGGGCTCAGCAGAGGACGGGAGAGAACAGGGTTAGGATGCTTTGGCACACTCCCCTGTGCTTTGCTGGGCGGAGAGCATAACTTTTCTTTTGCTTATGGCAAAAATGAATGAATGAATATACAAATTAAAAAAAATAGGTTAGAATTCAAAAGTACTTTTGCCTCTATCGAGGCATGGGGAGCTTTTCATACATGCCATGCCATGTCACTCTCTCAGAAAGCCTGAGTAAATAAGGGGTCTATAATGGGGCCCAAGTATTGATATTTTCAGAATTTTCTTTGGATTATTCATATGTGCAACCAGAATTAGGAATGGCAGGTAGTTGAGCCACTCAAGTAAAGCATGTGTGTGTGTGTGTGTGTGTGTGTGTGTGTGTGTGTGTGTGTGTTTTAAAAAGTGACATACTAGATAATAATTGAACCCGCATAAACTTAACACATATATGTAGTATGCTGGCTAAAATAAAAGAGTTTATGCATAGAATTAGGTCATTCAATCTTCCAGAAAATGGAAACAGATACTATAAGTTTGCCGCATTATGGGTTTCTTGTTGTTTTTTTGTTGTTGTTGTTTTTGTTATTCTTAATTAGAGTTCTTCTTCCAAGCAGGATCAAGATTATTTAAAAAGCTGGGATCCTATCTTGAAGCTTCTCAAAGTTAGACTCCCCCATATAATGTCTAAATATTTCAGAAGGTTTCTCCTGAAGGCAATTTCAAGCTGTGTTTTTAAATAAATGTGAAACAGATGAAACTGGCTGGTTTGGGGAAGCATGTGTGAATGGAATATTGGAAAATATGAGAAGTAATAAAAGAGGAGATTGAGGAACAGAACAGAACAAAGATGGCCCACAGCTCTGAGGAGGAGCCTCAGCCCGTGGCCAGGTGGACCCCTAACCTCACTGTCCCTTCACCTTTAGAATGGGTTTCAGGTCATCTCATTTACAGTAGTCTGTTTCCCATCATTTTCAATGCTCCTTTGATTCTACCTTCCTTGATGGATAAGTCATTTAATTATCAGCTTTATTGTAATTAAACCATAAATTCACAAAGTTATTTAATTGAAGTAATTCTGAGATTACTGGTATTTCTTTAAATAAAACTGTTAAAAAGATAATTGTGCCAAGACCGGTTTGGCTCAGTGGATAGAGTGTCGGCTTGCGGACTGAAAGGTCCCAGGTTCAATTCTGGTTGGGGGCATGTACCTTGCTTGTGGGCACATCTCCACAGTAGGGCGTGCAGGAGGCGGCTGATCGATGTTTCTCTCTCATCGATGTTTCTATCTCTCTCCCTTCCTCTCTGTAAAAAATCAATAAAATATATTTTCAAAAAGATAATTGTATTCATTGTAATAAATTAAGAGAGAGTATTAAGAAACTTAGTCACCTGAAATTCTGTTATGTGGCAAAATATAGACAAACTAGAGGCCTGGTGCATGAAATTCATTCATGGGGGTGTGTGTCTCTCAGCCCAGCCTGCACCCTCTCCAATCTGGGACCCTTCGAGGGCTGTTCTCCCTCAGAACTAATCCACGTTGTTATTTATGGCCATTTTCATGGAAGGCAAAAACTTACATCTCCTTTTCCATGTGCCACCCTGTGTTGGCACAGTGAGGCATTGGTTGAGGCTTTCTGTGTACACATGGAATAAGTGCAGTTGTATTGACCTCAATAATGTCGGACCCCTGACATACATTTGGTGACTTTCATCTCCATTTAGTTTTTGGCTTCTTACAGTCTAAGCTTTGTATGTCTTTCATTAGCAAAGTTGGTCTATGAGGCTTTGATTACTTTCTCAGATCAAAGAGGAGAAGAAAAGAGTCGCTCATGTTCAGTTTTTCTCAAACTACAAAAATAACAGGGGCTTTTAAATGAGATAAAAGACAAAATGCTAACTCCACTGCGCCATTCACAATTTGAATCTCTAGAGCAGCCAGCCCTGTGTGTGTGTGTGTGTGTGTGTGTGTTGATGGAAAGAAAGCTCACCTCTTTCCCGGCCTTAGCTGATTTTGCTCAGTGGATAGAGCCTTGACCTGCAGACTGAAGGGTCCCAGGTTCAATTACAGTCAAGAGCACATGCCTTGATTGTGAGTTCGATCCCTGGCCCTGATCAAGGCACTTGCGGGAGGCAGACAATTGGTTGATGTGTTTCTGTTAGATTGATGTTTCTCTCTCTCTCTTTCTCTCTCTGTGTGAATGTGTGTGTGCATGTGTGTGTGTCTCTCTCTCTCTCTCTCTCTCTCTGTATATATATATATATATATACATATATATATATATATACAGAGAGAGAGAGAGAGTTGAAAGGAGAGGGATATATATATATATAGAGAGAGAGTTGAAAGGAGAGGGAT
Organism: Lasiurus borealis; assembly: GCA_004026805.1. Classification (NCBI taxonomy): domain Eukaryota; kingdom Metazoa; phylum Chordata; class Mammalia; order Chiroptera; family Vespertilionidae; genus Lasiurus; species Lasiurus borealis. The sequence continues at coordinate 52,994 of PVJN01007184.1, read as the reverse complement.
ATATATCCCTCTCCTTTCAACTCTCTCTCTCTCTCTCTCTCTCTCTCTCTCTCTCTCTCTCTCTAAAAAAATCAATGAAGCTCAGCCGGTGTGGTTCAGTGATTGAGGAGGTTAATGAACCAGGAGGTCACAGTTCAATTCCTAGTCAGGGTACATGTCTGGATTGTGGGCTCCATCCTCAATGTGTGGCGCGCAGGAGGCAGCCAATCAATGATTCTCTCTCTCATCGATGTATATATATTTCTTTCTCTCCCTCTCCCTTCCTCTCTGAAATCAATCAAAAATATATTTAAAAATAATTTTTAAAAACCAATGGAAAAATACCCTAAGGTGAAAGTCTACTTTTATGGGAAACTATAACTTTACAAAGCAGTGATTATTAGCTTGATATAATTAATTTTCTTCAGCTGAACAATTTAGAATTTCTGGATTTACTTGTGAATCAAACTTTATAATGCAATTATTATAAATGTATTTATTGATGGTTTGCCTCTGTTGCCTTGATAATTAATTGGTTGAGAAACAGGCAGCCATTCCATAGACCTGAGTGTCTTCTATTCCCTCCAGTGACCACAGGTACAGTTTCCAACTCCCCCCTTGTTCCTTCCTCTGATCCATCTTAACAAACACATAACACCCCCTGCTGCCTATTAGCCTGCAACGACTCCCAGCAGCTAATACCCAGGGAAGACATTCATACTCCTCAATTTCTATCTTTTGACCCTAATACAGTGGTACCTCGAGATACGAGTTTAATTCATTCCGTAACCTTGAGGCGTGGGAAACCATGAGACGCTCGAGTCTCGGTAAACTGGTGGGTCGTGTGAAGCTGGCCGGTCCGTGTGATTACTCCTATCTCAACTGTTGCTCGTATTTCAAAGCAAAAATCGCCTGCTCAACGGCTCATATCTCAAAAGTCTCGTATGTTAGGGCACTCATATCTCGAGGTACCACTGTATTTTATTTTGGCTTAGGCACTGTTTCTCAATTGTAGCACTACAGAAATTTTGAGAGGATAATTCTCTGCTGCGTAGGGTAAAGCTTTGTATTTTAGGGCATTTAGCAGCTTCACTGGCCTCTGTTCGCTTAATCCAGTACCATCCCCCAGGTGTGGCAACCAAAAATGCATCTAGAAGTTGCCAGATGTCTCAGAGGGGATAAAAATTGCTCCTAGTCAAGAACAACTAACATGGCATGATTCTCACGCACGGGCTTTCTGCACGAACCACCCTCTGGGACACGTTTGCATTTGAACTGTTGATTGGATTTCAAGTCCGTAAGACTAGGCCGATGGTTCTCAGGCGTAGGCCCTGGAATCAGAAACCATCTAGAAATGATTCAGGTCAGGACTCATCTCCAGGAATTGGGTGTGGAATTGGGCCCCGGCCATGTCCCCCCTTAGGTCAGTTTAATGTGTGGAGAGAGGTGAGTGTTCTCCTTGAGTGTGTGCCCGTGTGCCAAGACATCACTTCATGAAGAAAGCAGTCTATTCGGAAAGCATCCTTAAGCAGGTTCACAGATCTGGCCAGGCCTTTGCTGGTGCTTTTATAAAGGGAGTATAATGGTATTTAGGGGTCAGACTTGAGGTCTGTTTATTTATTTCCTGGTTACTAACAAGTGTCGTCAGGGATATAATTGGCTCAGGTTTTATAAAAACAGGTAATGCGCTCTTCAGTTCTAGGTAATTATATTCCTACTTGACGAGGAAGACACTTTTAAATCTTAAAAATAAAAGTTTAAAACAATTAAAATTGGCTTTCAATTATGGTCTTACATGGAATAAAGAAACATAGCTTAAATAAAATAAAATTACACTGGTGTGTTTGTTGTGTCTGCATATGTGCTTGTCACGTATGTCATAGAGCACAGCCATGAGTGATCAGCACATTTGTATATTAAACTGGAGATGATAATTTCACTATGGAGAGCTCATAAAAGAGGATTAGAACTTGGGAAACTCTAAACATGGCCAATTTTTATTCTCTGTATCTTAATACATATTTTGCTCTACCAGGGCACCTAATTAATATAGGTTTGTTGTCTGTCCAGCATATTTTTCTTTCTTCCTTCCAGAAAAGCACTTGCTTTTCTTTTCAACACGTGCCCTATCTCCCACGTCACTGTGGCTTGTCGAACACAGTGTTCTATCCTCACCTCCAGTCGTAGGCATGCGTGTGGAATACAAGCTGGACTAGTCATAATATAGGATTATCTTCAACAAGATGTGTGATACAGCCAAGACCGGTTTGGCTCAGTGGATAGAGCATCAGCCTGCGGACTGCAAGGTCCCAGGTTTGATTCTGGTCGGGGGCATGTACCTTGCTTTCGGGCACATCTCCACTGTGGGATGTGCAGGAGGCAGCTGATCGATGTCTCTCTCTCATCGATGTTTCTGACTTTCTATCCCTCTCCCTTCCTCTCTGTAAAAAATCAATAAAATATATTTAAAAAAAAGATGTGTGATACAAATTGTGCCAATTATTATACTCCCTGCAATTTTCAGCATTGGAGGTTGGAATATAGCTCTCCATTCCTCTTGCAGCTTCACACACACGCACGCACGGATCAGCAACCATCCTTGATGGTAGGTGGAAATGCGTATGTGCATTAGAGAAAGTGAGACCAGCGGACAGGGGATGGAGGAGTTAGTACTGGCATCTCTTTTTTTTTAAAAATACATTTTATTGATTTTCTACAGAGAGGAAGGGAGAGAGATAGAAAGTCAGAAACATCGATGAGAGAGAGACATCTATCAGCCACCTCCTGCACGCCCCACAGTGGAGATGTGCCTGCAAGCAAGGTACATGCCCTTGACCGGAATCAAACCTGGGACTTTTCAGTCCGCAAGGCCGAAGCTCTATCCACTGAGCCAAACCGGTCTCGGCTGGCATCTCTTTAGACATACTTTAATAACAAAGAATGTTCTTCAAGAAGGGAAAGTGCTTGACTCTACCTTTGCAGATTTCCTGTCTATAACTAGTGTATCTGAATGTCAATACCTGTAATAAGATCCGCAAGTGCAGAATTGTTTTTGCTTTCATTTTGCTGCTGTTACTGTCTATATGAAAGGAAAGTAATTCAAACCAAACCTCCTGGAATAAAATGAAGGTTTATTTTCATTGTGAGCAGAAAAGTAGGTGATAGAAGTCTGTTTTTTGCTGTGATTTCGAATATACCTTTATGGTGTGTCTATTTGAATGGAAACGGAATCAGAGATGTTTCAGATGTCAATGCTAACAACATCAAAAATGAGTAGGAACATGTTTGGTGTCACAGCAGATTTTAAATAACTAGAATCACCATGGCACAGGACAGTGCTACTTGAAGGGACCTTAGAGGTTATCTCATACTTTGAATCTCAACCTTATTGGTGGTTGAGGAGGAGGCACACAGCTGTGTAGAGAAAAGCTAAGGTGAATAACATATGACATATCATTTACTTGTGTGATAGTTTAAATACAGCAGTTTTTCAGTGATTGGATTCATTTCTTATAGACCAGAAGAGATTCAATTCAATTCAGCTTTCACATGTTGACTGGAAAGGTCAATATTCCCATCACTGGCTGTCTGTTGGTCCCATATTCATTGCAACTGGAGCGCTTCTCTGGGTTATAAATCAAACAAAAGTGTCTAGCCCATTGCAAGGATCCAGAAGAAGCAAGATTTTCTTGTAAACAGGGGATTGTAGACGCTGCATCCCAGACCCGAGTCTTTATAACACACGCTATCCGAGCGTAAGACAGCTGAGCTCCCGCTCCTAGCTTGAAACACAGCTTCAGCCCACTTTGAGTTTCTTTTGGGGTCTCCAGCTTCAGGTGATATTTCCCCCAGAACAACCATCTTCCTGACCAGTGAGATACTATATCTAAAGAGAAAGTTGCTGCTTTCTCCATAACCCACAATCCCCGGTGCAACATCCTTATTAGAGGAACCGCATCTTCTTTTGTACATGCCACGTCACTGTGAGTCAGAGTTTCCAAACAGTAAGCACTGATTATTTTGCTCATTAATTAAAGGAACTTTATGCCCTCACCATGCTAACAGAAAGAAAAAAAAAAGATCATGGAGAAGAAGAATTTTTAAATGTAACCAAACTCAGATAAGCAGGAAGGCAGAGTGCCGAGTCTCAGTGTCATTGCTTAAAATCTTTTGAATCTCAACAATTACGTGTGCTTGAATGAAATGAGAATCTTCCATTAGGGAGGACGATGTGTACGGTGGATAGTTAGCTTGTTAAAACTATTGGAAATGTGGTGAAACCCGGAAATGTTGGCTTTTAGGTGTACAATTTTGCATTAATAGCTGTTTTAAATGTCACCGAAACAAATGATTTGTGTAAGTAAAACACTTTAAAAAGTGGGCACCTCATTAAAATTAGCCCAGTTTACCACCTATTTTATAGGTTTGTCCAAATGATGTTCACTGGAAATTGTTATGCATCAGAAAAAGAACATGCCTGACAATACTTAAATGGATCATTAGCAATAGCATTCTGGGTTCAAAGTATCAGACCCATTCTCTATAAATAAAATGCGTTCATTGGCAATGTGTATGTGTAAATATATGTGATTTAATTAGCTTTAAGTTAAAATAAAGCAATCATACTCAACTAATTTTGTTTTATATAGAAATGCACTTGAAACAGTGTTGTTTTAACCAGAATTAAATAACTTCTCAAGGCTCAAAGACATCATGTTATCCAAATAGGACAATGCTTTTTCTTCCAAACAAAATGGTCTGTATACTAGAAATTTTATTCTATTAGGACCTTGTTTGTCTCCTTTTCCCTATTATGAGAAATGTCAACCAGACACTTGGTAGATTTCCATGTAGGGAGAAAGTGGAAATTCACTACCACATCCTTTTCCAAACACACAGATGCTCTCCTGGTGCAGATACATGGTTTGAAGAAAGAGCAATCACAAGCTTGAACAGGTGAGGATGGGGAAGAAATTGGCCAGGAATCAGCCTTTCTCTTGCACAGCTGTGCTGCTCCTTAGGTGCTTATAGAAACTGAGACCAAGACATATTTTCCTTCACTCTGTGCCTGGCTGGATGCATTAGGGGCCATTCCAGTGTCTGAAGAGATGACAGATCCATTGCTACAAGCCCACACCTGACTTTCAGATAGCGGTACACAGATCTCTCAAAGGTCATCTGTAGTGGAGACTTGATCTCTGATGGTTCATTTTTTTAGATTGAAAATAATCTGGATTTCCTAAAATGCTAGGACAGTTTATAGATGAAATCTCAAATTATTTAATTAAATGTCATGTGTTAATTTTGCTTATATTGTCTTATTTTAAACACACATACACACACACAAACTAGAGGTTTTAAGAGGAAGGAATGCCAGTTTCACATCCTATGTGCTGACGCTCTTGGCAGATTCAGTGGCTTTGACTCTTAGATTCTAGGACATGAGCTCCAGAGCCAGCCTGCCTGGTCCACAGCGTGGCTCTCCCATGCCCTGGCCTGAGAGCTTTCCTCTCCTCACTTCAGTTTCCTCCTCTGTGAAATGAGGATTGTATTCGTAACATTAAAGAAGGTGACGTAGGTTAAGAAGGTGACATAGATTAAGAAGGTGACAGAGGCAAAGTGCTAAGAACTGTTCCTTGTAGATATTGAGCGCTCAAAAAAGTCCTTGTGAGCATTACTGCACATTGCTATTGCAGGGCTACTTCTTGGCAGCTGTCTGTAAACACCGTTGTCCACCCCAAGATCATGGTTGACCTTCAGTTCATTATGTGGAAGAAAAACTAAAGGACAGCAGCCTTGAACAACAGTATTAATCACTTGAAAACATGATGGTTAGTCTACTAACGAAGGAATTCTTGAAGATTTCCCACTTTTCTGTGACTATCATAACTGTAGTTATAATTTAGTAATAGCTCCTGTATGAAATTACTCATAATTAATAATTATGTATGATTTTGGCTTGTAATTTAAGCTGTTGGTGTCAGCAACATGCCTGACATAGTGTGACAACTTGGACATCCAGGTGTCGGTTTTCTTCCCTAAATCTATTAGGTTGGAAGTGTGGCAGAGACCCACAAACTACCACCCATAATGCCCCCTCCTTCCATATTGCAGAGCTGGCTCTGTAGCAATTCCCCAGACTCCTTCACTTCTGAATCAAGCGAAGTAACAGGTTCTACAAAGGGAGTATGAGTGTGTGAATGTGTAATTTACAGGGTAAACTGAGGGTACCTGCTTCTTCTCCCGTCTCTTCCCCTGGCCACAGGTACAGAGGACCAGGCTCAGAGGATGCAGTGCTGCCAGTACAAGATAGAAGAGATTGTGGCCCTGAATCATTGCCTGGACAGCTACCCCCTGACAACCAGTGCCAGCGCTGGTGAGTTGTATAATCTATTAATAACCTTCTATTGTTTTGAACCACTAAGATTTTGCAGTTTTTTAGTACAGTGGTACCTCGAGATACGAGTTTAATTCATTACATGACCTTGAGGCGTGGGAAACTATGAGACGCTCGAGTCGCAGTAAACTGGTGGGTCATGTGCAGCTGGCCAATCCACGCGATGACTCCTATCTCAAATGTTGCTCATATTTCAAAGCAAAAATCACTCTCTCAATGGCTTGTATCTCAAAAATCTCGTATGTTAGGGCACTCGTATCTTAAGGTGCCGCTGTATTGATTCATGCTCCAGTAACTGATCTAAAAAGCAACCGAGTTATCCCTATGGTTGACTGTTGCTTCAAATATCTGCAAACTCTCTTTGGAGATTGCTATTAGGGCTTCTCACTACTGGCACATTTTCGTTGTTTTAACGTAGAGTTAAGTTTTCAGAGATGGCCAGAAGCCATCCAAAATCTTGGTATAAAAAGTTTAGGTGTAGAAATTATCAGTGTATTATTAGAAATCAGTTTCAGTAATTCCAGAAAATGAACCTCTTAATAAAATAACTTCTTGCTATAATATGAAGGACTTTATATCCTGTTCTAAAGTGTCGGCATGTCAAACCACACTATTGGTCAACAGATCTGATTTCTGACCCCGGCTCTGCTGATTAATTTTAAACCACAGTCTAAGTTTTAACTTCAGAAAGCAAGAAGATGACAAGTTATGGGCCTCATATTGAAATATTTTTTATAAGAAACTTAAACATTTAAAAAATAAGTGCCAGGCTTAGCTTTAAATGGTAATGAAAATATCCATATGGCAGTATTATCAAACATTCCTACTTGCTGCAAAGAAAGATATTATTTCCTAGATATATTCAAATTGTTCTTTGTCAAAATAGTTCTATTTAAAATTATAAGTTACATCACATAATTAGATGAATAATATGGAATATAGAATTGTGTAGTATTTACATTAGCCTGCAGGTTATCAGCAAGCCCAAAACAGCTGGAAAGCAAAAGTATAAAGGATTTTGGATGTAAACAAATTGGTCTGTGGAGAAGGACCTATTGGCAGGAAGAGTTTATAGCTCTCTGGCTCCTCCCTTCTAATTTCTCCTTTGCCACTACCTTCCCCATGACTCTTCTCAATTTCAGGGTCCATAGTTGGGCCTTGAGAGTGTAGGACCCATGCAGATATTTCCGAAAGACACCTAGCTAAGTATATGTTACACACACACACACACACACACACACACACGTATGACCAGATTATTATGATTTCTGAGTGACCAGATTATTATGATTTCTGAGTGACCAGATTATTATGATTTCTGAATGCATAATAATCTGGCCACTCAGAGTGTATTCTATATAATAAAAGGCTAATATGGAAATTGTCCCCTTGACCATGAGTTCAACCAGCAGGCAGGCCAGCCAACCGCCCATGTCCCCTCCTCCTGGCCAGGCTGGCCAGATCCCACCCATGCACGAATTCATGCATCAGGCCTCTACTATACACACATTCACACAAACACACACACACACACACACACACACACACACACTGACTGACCAGATTAATTTCATTTTTTCCTGTTCGATAAAGTTAGAAATGATGTTATTAACCACAAGGCCATGGCTCTTTGAACCTGTTTTATTGAAACCATATAGATCTTCTTGCCTTTGTGGTTCCCTAATACCATTTACTCAGGACACTGCATCATCTATCCAGCCACCAATGAATACTGCCTTCTGATGATTCTCTTAGAGCTTGCTATTAGGGCTTCTCACTACTGTAATACGCATTGTGGATGACAACCTCAAATAAGTCTTACTCGGAGTCACATGCTAATATTACTGTTCAGCATTTTATAGTATAAAGGTTGAACAAAACACCTTCTAAGCATGGTTGACCTTGGACTAAGCTATCATCACTGCATCCCTAGAACAACTTCTATCAGTGTTGACTGCACCGCGGCCTTCCACACACTGTGCCAATGAGGAGGAGAGGCACTGGCCCCTCACACAGGGAATGTCTTTCTCCATCTAGCATGGATTCAGACCAGTTTAGGAAAGCACAATGTCACCATACTGGTTAGAGGTGAAAGAGGACGTGGGTAAAAGGACCAGTTAGTGCTGGGAAGTCATAAGCTCAGAGCCCTCTAAGGAGGTAAGTGTGGACATTCACAGGAGTCTTCCTAAAACATGGCACAAAGTCTGTGTGGGTGTGTGGGCAGTGAAAGACTTGCCCGGGAGAGTTAAAATTGCTGCAGCCAGAGAAGCCCTGGGCCCCCAAAAGGAACTCTGGCACCATTCCCATGAGCTATCCTTATTGCCCTCAGAGGCGAAAGAGGAATATGAATGACCAAAAGCAGTACTAAGGATCTGTGGTAAATGATCAGTATCCCAGAGTCCTTGTCCAGGATCTAAAGCGAGTGACAGTTATTCCAAATCAGTGTGTCAGCACTCTTCCGGAAACTCAGTCTTGTACAGTCCCCCAAAGAAATTTCCTATCAGCCAGCTAGAATGACCTGCTTACCCCGCTATAACTGGCGTTCAACCTCAGGGCCCTGATGTGACCACATAAGCATAAATCAATCTTGGGGCACTTAGTTGACCCAATGCATAATGAAATTGGAGAGAGAGGACCAGGGCGACTTCTGAATGAGAAAAAGAGTGACTTGGGAGCCTGGCCTGGCCAGCTCTAGCTGGATCCAAGTCATCAGAAGGAGAAAGACAATTTCCATAAAGACTCTCCAAAATGTGGGGGCCTCTCGGATGGGGGACCCAGCACAGGGACCTTTGCTTGTCTGGCCTCAAGCGGCCCTTCCTCCCTTCAGTTCATCAGTCAGACAGTGCCCTCCGCGGACTCCTGACCTCCAACCTCCATCTAAAACTCTCTGGAGAATCATGCAGAAGCATCTTGCAAATCTGCATTCAAACTCAGTGTTTGCCACGGTTGCGGGCTTTGGGGATAGAGATGAAAAACCTTTCTGGAATTTTTTAAAAAAGTGTATGTATCCTGCAAATCTATCCTTCAGTCCCCTGCTGTCTAATAACCCATTTGCAGAGCTAACTCAGACTAAGATGTTAATCCTGATAATATCTTAATTCCAGATAATGCACTTTTATTTAACGAGATCTTTTTAATGGCCAACATAAAGTTGTAACCTCTGACTCTGACTGTTGAAACATGTGGATTCACAATGAACTGGCACAGAGCATTACTGAGATGCAGCGACTTAGCCGGGATGATTATTTTAAATTTACCCCGCTGAGTACATTTTAAAAACTCAAGTACAAGAAGCAATATTTATTTCCGAGTTGGGTTGTGGGTGTATAACTCTGTCTATTCTTCTGTGTACTCTAACACTTACCCTTGAATTATGCCAGATAATTAAGAAGCCGCTTGCTTGGATTGAATAGTGTTTCTGTACCAGGCCTTCCCAGTGTCCAAAATGCTGTGCTTGGAGTTGCTTTCATTGTCTTATGTTTCTCTGTGGCCTCATAGATCTAACTTTAGGGGGATAGGGCCTCAACACTACGTTTCCTGAAAGGTGCTGGTTGGAGATGTTGGTCATTAACATGCACACTTGCATGAGAACTCGGAGCAGGAGAAAACACTCATCTGATTTTTCTGGTTGCTTTTTTTTTTGAAGATGAGATTCATTTGGTTTATTGTATAAATGAATTACCATCATTTGAATTGTTTCCATTCCTAGGCATTGGTTTAGAAGGAGTGATCGCATTATTAGTTTATTTATATTATTTTTTATTAATGTGTTACATGTATACATATCTTCCCATTTCCCTTCTTCCCAGGCAAACTCTAACCCCACAGTGTCTTGTATTTATTGGTTATGCTTATATGCATGCATACCAGTCCTTTGGTTGATCTCTTATCTACCCCACCTCTCTTTAACCTATAATTTGACAGTTTGTTTGATGCTTTACTGCCTCTGTATCTGTCTGGTTGTTTTTTATAAACACTACTATTGCCTGTTGCATGAAAAGTGTGCAAGACTAGGCCTTCTCTTCCCCCGGATGCCATCACTGGCTTCCTTCTGGCACCCAGGACCCAGCTTCTCTCACTGGCCAGATTTCATCTGGAAGGTCGTCCAGAAGGATGTTCGGTAGAATTAGCACATTACGCTTTTCTTATTATAGATGTGGTGGCCTGTGTGTGTTTACTGCTGGAAAACTCATAACCACGTTTGAGGCTCAAATCACAGAGCATCATTGGCACCGTGGTTTGCCTTAGGCCAGTGGTTCTCAACCTTTCTAATGCCACGACCCTTTAATACAGTTCTTCATGTTGTGGTGACCGCCAACCATAACATTATTTTCGTTGCTACTTCATCACTGTCATTTTGCTACTGTTATGAATCATAATGTAAATATCTGTGTTTTCTGATGGTCTTAGGCTCTACAGCAGCGGTTCTCAACCTGTGGGTCATGATCGACACATCGAGAACCACTAGCAGGGTCGCCTAAGACCATTGGAAAACACAGATATTTACATTACGATTCATTAACAGTAGCAAAATGACAGTGATGAAGTAGCAACAAAAATAATATTATGGTTGGGGGTCACCACAACATGAGGAGCTGTATTAAGGGGTCGTGGCATTAGGAAGGTTGAGAACCACTGCCCTAGGCCGACCTCAGGCCCTCACTTATTTCCTGTCCTTATTTTCCTATCTCATTTTCTTCTTTTCATATAAACGTTCATTCTCCTGTGTCGTTGGCATATCTGTAAGTTAACCTTCTATTCCTTTTGGCACCGGGCTGTTTATAAATAATTCAGAAGTCCTGACCCGAGTGCTGGGAGACTTGATGTTGTTGCACTTTAAAGAGCGTGGGCTTTGGCATGACACGGGTTTGGCTCGAGTATTAGATGTGCTGCTTGTGAACCCTGTGACCTTTGGCCGGTTTCTTCATTTCTTCATTTGACATGGCATGTTCCAGAAGCGCTGTGCCTGCTGATAAATCCTGTTCTCTCTGTTCTCAATGCCATCTTCCCTCCGGCGTTTCTGTGCATGTGATGCTTTCCAACGTGGATCACTTTATAAAGCTGGCACGGGAGGTAAGGCAGTCTGAGGTAATTATCCCGTGGAGATGAATACCAACATGAGAAAACATATGGAGACCCAGTTAGGAGCTCTCTTCTCTACAAAAACCAGGAATGAGCATGAAGATCCCTGATTCACATTACGGTGAAGTATACATCTGTCCACCTTTAATTTTCTCTCCCACCCCTGAATTCACGCCCTGCCCGCTGCCGAATCTGTACTGCTGGTTTTAGAAACACAAGACTTCGCCCTTCATTTCCTGGATTTCATCAATATTTCCCCCCATTAGTGCATCGCAGTGATATCTCCAAACCTCAGAGAGATAGTGTCAGTTCTTGAAAGCAAACCAAACAGGCTATCCCATCTTAACGAGTCTCTTCCGGCTGATGAATGAATTTTCAGTTTCCATGCACAGCGAACCCGTCAGGGGGAGTGAAATGATACGTTGAGCCAGGAATAACTTCTGTGCCTGGCATTTGGGCTGGGTTGTTAAGGAAGAGGCAAACGGAGCGCGTGGACCTTGCTAATAAACCTGTCTCAGATTTTGTTAAGTCTACCTCTTCTGGAGATTAACGTGGCAGATAGTAAAATGTATCACACACACATACATGTGATCGTTTTGTTCTCTTTGAAGTTTCTCGTGGAAGATGGTTTTGTGACTGGTCTTGGAGCAGCGCTTTACTTAGAATCCTATTTGCAACTTGAAGAGATTTCTCCTAAGAAGGCGAATGAGCATCCTACCTCAGGTTTTGTGATTCTGAAAATGTCACTGCTGTCCTTTGTCAAGTCTGCCTGAAGTCTGCCTTTTCATAAATGACATCTCCCACTCCTTTGGGGTGAAACCTTTCGCTCCTTTTTCCTTTCAGAAAGAGATCGAGAGATCCAAAGAGAGAGAGAGAGAAGAGGAGAGGAGAGGAGAGGAGAGGAGAGGAGAGGTTTGGATTCTTAGTTTTAGAACAAGAATGAAATTAATTTATTTTTTAAATGATTTTTTAAATATATATATTTTATTTATTTTTTACAGAGAGGAAGGGAGAGGGATAGAAAGTCAGAAACAACGATGAGAGAGAGACATTGATCAGCTGCCTCTTGCACGTCCCCTACTGGGGATGTGCCCACAACCAGGATACATGCCCTTGACCGGAATCGAACCTGGGACCTTTCAGTCTGCAGGCCCATACTCTATCTGCTGAGCCAAACCGGTTTCAGCAAATTAATTTCTTATATATCAGAACTACTCATTTTTGGTGCCACACAATTAGACAGTCTTGGTTTTCTTTTCTTTTCTTTTTCTTTCTTTCTTTCTTTTTTCTTTTTTTTTTTTTTTTTTTTTTACCTTGGGATGGGATACCATTTTATTGTGTTCATAAAATGGATTATATTTGTTTTTACTTGGAAAAAAAAATCTATGAAGCCAAAGTTGCCTTCCCAGTTCGAGCAGATTTTTGCCTCCTCGTGTGGTTAGCTTCTTGCTTTTCCTTCTGTGAGCCTGGGGCCATGCCTCCCTTTTCCTCCAGCTTCCCTGTAAAAGTCACCTAATTGCACTTCCTTCCCTGGGGCTCCGGGCCTGGCGTCCCAGCACTGATGTCTTCCAACTGACCCGTCTGTCCCTCTGGCCACTGGCTTACCTTCTCTGCTTCCAAGTTCCATCGTCTGTGAGAGGTGGCCACACCTCCGCACATTCCGGGGGATGCTGGGAGGATGAATCCGTGTTTGCGGTACCCAGTGAGGCTCAAGCCTGCAAGATCCTTTAGGAATTCAGCATCCCTCTGTGTTCCCAGCAGGCTCAGTGCTGAGGAAGCTGCTAACCACAACCCTCACCCTCGCTGAAGCTGGGTGACTTTTCCATCTAGCCCACTGACTCCATGGGTCTCCCTGAGGTGTGTTCTGTGCCTCTCTAGCCTGGCTTCTCTTTTAACAAGAAGGGCAGCCAACCTGGAAAGCAGGTACAGTGGTACCTCCAGATACGAGTGCCCTAACATATGAGATTTTTGAGATACGAGCCATTGAGCGAGCGATTTTTGCTTTGAAATACGAGCAACATTTGAGATACGAGTCATCGCACGGATCAGCCGGCTGCACACAACCCACCAGTTTACCACGAATGGAGCATCTCATAGTTTCCCACGCCTCAAGGTTACGAATGAATTAAACTCGTATCTCGAGGTACCACTGTAAACAGAGAAGGGACTTATTTATTTGAGTAATGCTTGCTCACACGGAACACAATAGCAGCTGGGTTTCTGCTGAATCAAAAATCCATTTGTTCCAGCAGATCACTCAATGTTGTGTATCAATTTTCATTCCCACTAATGGAATTAGGCTCCCAAACCATTTCTAATCAGTTTTTTCCCCTTCATTTTGGATGTCAAGTGCAGGGACACATTTAGCACTGTCATACATACCGGAGAAATGGAAGCTTCCCCCGGGAGACATGGAGGGGGTGATACATTTTGTCTATTTTTCTCTTCATGCGTTTAAGACACAGGTATCATTGAGAGCCCCACTGTGTGTGGAAAGGGGAGATGAAACAGAACCCAAAAGTCTGGAGGACAAGTGTGGTCTTGGGAGCATCATTTTCCTCCGTTAAATGGAACTAATTCAATTTGTCTCTGGGGGTCGGTGTGAAATGTAAGGCGGTAAGATAGTTTCTGATGAAACTCGATGATGTTCACTCAACCAATATTCGTTTGGTTCTCCCTTTTCCTCCTACCATTCTGCTAAGTGTCCTTTTCCAGCTGAAACCCCTGCTGACCTTGAATGACAGATCTGGCTTACCTGAATCTAGCTCATTTCTTTAATCACTGATTCATCATTAATCCGTGTAGTAGTTGGCCTCATGGAAAATGGGTTAGTGTGGTAGAAACCACTAGGGCAGTGGTTCTCAACCTTCCTAATGCCTTGACCCTTTAAGACAGTTCCTCATGTGGTGGTGACCCTCAACCATAAAATTATTTCTGTTGCTACTTTATAACTGTAATTTTGCTACTGTTATGAACTGTAATGTAAATATCTGATATGCAGGATGTATTTTCATTGTTACAAATTGAACATAAGTAAAGCATAGGGATTAATCACAAAAACAATATATAATTATATATTGTGAAATATTTATTTCTAATGACAAATAGATGAAATTTTGTCTTGAATCGTGGTGTAGCATAGGTAACAGTCTTCATATGACAACAGTAAACTACATTGCTACACTTTGCTACACCGAGGAGTGGTGTGTTGGTTCCTCAGACCTTGGGAAATAGGTGTTTTCCGATGGTCTTAGGCGTCCCTTATGAGAGGGTCGTTCCACCCCCAACGGGGTCGCGACCCACAGGTTGAGAACCACTGCTCTAGGGTGACAATGGGTTTGAGCAGTAGTGAATATATTTTGGAGGCAGAGCTAATATGAATAGTTGTTGGAACTTGGTTGATATGTTGACATAGAAGGAAGAGAACCAAGGATTAAGCACTTTTTTTTTTTTTGGACTGAACTACAAATGGGGTGTTTCCCACTTAGTAAGATGGGAAAACAGAAGGATTAAGAATATGGGAGCAGAACAAACCAAACCCAAGTGTTATATATTTTATTCTTTATTTTATTTATTTGTTTATATGATAAGTTGGGATTCCAGAATGGTGTGTTTTGCACCGACTCTGAAAAATGCCCATGTGATGCCAATTGTGAGAAGCCCATTACAGAAGCAAGTCAAGATGCCTTCAGGTAGCAGGATATATGCAATTTAGGTTCAAGAGGAGAGATGAGGAGTAGACATACAGATTTGGCCGGTGTAGACAGAGAGACTATGTACAAAGTCATGAGACTGAATAAGGTCACACTGCAGAGAGCAGCTCAATAGAGAAAAAATAAAATTACCCACTACCAAATTTTGGTTGTTCCCACATTTGGCAGCTGAGTCACAGAAGAAAGGAATCAGAAGAGAAGATTGGAAAGTCCTGCTCAGAAAGGTTGGGGGGGGGGGGTTGTTGGGGGAGGGGAGGAGTGGGTATCAGGAAGTCACAAAATAAAGGTATTCGGTATCTAGTTATCCTGCAGTATCGTCTGCCTGATAGCTTTGAGAAAAGTCATAAATTTGCCATTTTCCAGCGAGTTTTATTGTAAAAAGAGGAGTGATGCTCTTGTCCAGATTTTTATACAGTAAGCAGAAGTCAGAAGTCTCATCATTCTTGAAAGATAGTTTTGTTGTACATGGACTTCGAGGATGACAGTTCATTTATCTTAGTTTGTTGGATATACAGTTCTATTGCTTATAGTTTCTAAGATTATTGCTGAGAAATTAGCTGTCAGTATAATTGTTATTTAGGTGATCTTTCTTTTTCCCCATCGGTGGTTTTATGTTTTTAAGATTACCTCTTTGCCTTTTACATTCTGCAATTACATTTTTATACGTCTGATTATAAATTTTATTTTATTTATTTGCTTACACAATAAGTTGGTGTGTTGGGCATCAACTCTGGAAAAATGCCCATGCAATACCTTTATCTCTGATTATTGAATCTATTGCAGTATTCAGTATTGTGAAAGACGATATTAAAATAATACCTATTGTCTTTGCCTTATAACTTTTCTTTCATCATTGCTTTGCACCAATTTGGGGGCATTTTGTCATGCATTTATTTAATTGTTTAATTTATTCAACTAAGTAGATAGACTTCTAGACAGAGATGCATACATATATTGATGGCTTGAAATTTCCTTGTTCCAGATTGAGTTTGCATATGGATCAGTCAGTCACCTGGGAGTCTATAGACCCAGAATTATTTCAAACTAAATATTCAGCTTCTAGTTTTGGAGGCTGTATGGGAAGTGTGAATTCCAGTTCCCAGCCTACTTGAAGGTTTGTTAAGTGTGAATTCTCATTATAGTCTTTCCCCTTTCTTCTACTATACTGTACTTAAAATCAAATCCAAAACACAAATTTACCAATGTTCTCTATGGCACACCGCCCTCCTCTTGCTTATATGCTGAGTTCGTTGTCCTTTAGGAAACTGACTATATGTTTTGTTTTGTTTTGTTTTGTTTCTTTGTTTGTTAATCCTTACCTAAGGACAGAACCTGCAATTCAGATACTTGCTCTTGACTGGGAATCGAACACACAACCCTTTAGTGCAGTGGTTGGCAAACTTATTAGTCAACAGTGGCAAACTGCGGCTTGCGAGCTGCATGTAGCTCGTGAGCCGTGGTTTGCTGACCACTGCTTTAGTGTGTGGGCTGATGCTCTCGCTGCTTAGTTACACCAGCCAGGGTGGATTTTTAAGTTTCTT
The DNA here is from genome assembly GCA_004026805.1 of Lasiurus borealis. NCBI lineage: Eukaryota > Metazoa > Chordata > Mammalia > Chiroptera > Vespertilionidae > Lasiurus > Lasiurus borealis. The sequence continues at coordinate 36,282 of PVJN01007184.1, read as the reverse complement.
TTAATGTCAGATTTGTATTTTATAAGGCTTCCAAACGTGTGAACTCTCCATGCTCCTTATTGAAGCGCTCCTTAGACCTCATGATTCTAGAACATCATTGATCAGTAGGTAATATCTACTTCAACTTCACTGTCTTTTCATGGATTTATTCTTGTCTGTTTTCCTTTGCTATCACGGTATTCTGTTATTTTATCCCTAGTGTAGCCAAATGTCACAAATATTTTTTTAAAATAACTTTTGATGCTGAACTGAGAGTGGTTTCTCTAAACCTCTAATATCCATAGTACTGGAAAAGGAAGCCGCCTTCTCTTTGCTTACTGAAAATTCTAGTCATTATTTCAAGGCCCAGTTCAAATACTACTTTTATGAATTTCATTCTGCTGCCTCTAGTTTGAGTTATTTTTTCCATATCTTCCAACTACTATTTTTTTCAGAAATGCATCATCTGCAGTGTTCCATATTATGGTAAAAGTTGTCACTTATCTATGATTATCCCTTTTGATATAGACTGACTCTTGAAGGCAGGAAGATATGTTTTAAGTCATCTTTCTCTTGACCAAGAGAATGGCACACATTATTTAATATATTTTGAACAAGTAAATAGATTGATGAATTAATGTATAAAAACATTTTGGAACTAACAAGAGTTACATTAAGCACCTAATATATGCCATGCATGTTGCTAAAAGCAAAGTAAATTGAAATAAATGAAACAGATCCTTAAAGAGAGTAATTTCCCTTAAATTCTCCAAAATGAAGTTTCCGAGGAAGGGAAGAATTTCTTGGACGATTTCCTTGGATGGGACGATAGTATATAAAAATATGGCCATAATCAGTGATGAATTCATAATGAATTATAGGAGAAACAGGGATTCTGGAGGTTCAGCTCTTCATGGTTGAGGTTTATATCATGTATGTCAGCCATGCTTCTTCACAGCTCATTGTTGGTATATGACTAGGCTATTGACAGTTGGTATATGACAGTCAATTTAGAGTGTGCACACACACGTGTGTGTGTGTGTGTGTGTGTGTGTGTGTATGTGTGAATGTGTATGTATATGTATGAATTTACAGGCCAAGAAGAGTTGTTAAATTACCCCTATCCTAGTATTCAGAAAAAAAATATTTGTGAGTATAGAATAGATTATTTTGACTTATAAGAGCTATACAATAAATAGCCTATTTTTGTACATAACACATTCTCAATAATGTGTATCAAAGTTGATTGTATAAAGGCTAAATAATGAACTTACATATTATAAGAGTAGAGGGACGTGGAGCCAGCCATAAGGAGCTAAAATGTACTCAATTGCATTTTGTCTTTTGCGCAAATCTCTTTGATTTATTTCTAGAATTTCAAATACACTCCTGTTTGTTATCCTTTATTCACAATTGAGCAAACAGTTGACTGGCGTAAGCCCAATGAGTGCCTTGATGATTTACCACTCTTGGCATTCAGACCGATTTCCATCTTTGTTTCGACTATTTTAGATTTACGCAGTCCACACTTCTTGCATCAGCATTTTTGCCTCCCATTTGTTTTTATAAAATGTTAAAGACAGAAGGCAATGAAATATTCAAAATACACAAACACCCTTGTGTAAATAAACTGCCAAAAGTGTACCGCTGGTTGGCAGTCTGAAAATCTATGTACCTCCTGAACATTTTAGCTTATAGCGGGGTAGAGAAAGCCAAATTTAGCATATAAAGCCTCGTTTTGACTGTTGATGTATAATGTGCAAACCAATAGGTTGTGTGAAAACAGGATGAACATAAGTCAAAGAAAACCTCTAGCTAGAATTATGCCCTATAAGTCTCTTCCTTTACCTGTGCATGAGCTTTATATGTTTGGAGCCATGATGCTCTCTTCAGGAATAAACTACAGTAGATAACTCTGCGCATCTAGAAAGGAAAGTGCTCAAGACTGCAAGTCAAGATTGGCAAAATAAGACCAACAGTAGTAAAGTAATACTAACAGTAATGTTTTAGCAATGTTGACATATAGGTGTTCATTTAATTAATCTCTTTTTTTTATGTTGGAAATATTTCATTGAAAAAAGTTAAAGAAATTGCAAGGGTAAGATTTTTCCCCCCTCAGTGACAAGAAAATTCTCTTCCCATCTTCATTCAAAGACTTTTACTGAAGTTACAGTTTCAATTCGCATATGCGTGCTCCTGCATAATGTCCTTCCTTGGTGAGCATCTATGCAATATTAAGCTTCCAATAAGATTTCTTTGGATATCTTAGATTCATTTCTATTTATTTATTGTTTTGTTTTGTGTTGTGACTTTGAGTTTTCTCATCCCCCTTTTTAATATTCGTTCTTGGAAAAGAATGTACAATTCACTATTGACAACTTCAGTTGAACCCAAGTCAGTATGATACTTCTGTGAGGTGACTTTCCGGTTATCAAGTAAAAGTATTAGAGGAGGTTTTGTTGGTAACAAGTAAGAGAGCCAGTCTTTGGAGAAACTGCACAGAAGTGTATCTGTGTGTGAGAAGAGGCTCCTTGTCCTTGGACTTTATCCAAATACATGGTTGCCGAGTACCAGCACCTATAGAGACAGATGGTCCTGATCAGCTTTCTTCTCCTTCCTTACCTGGGCCTCCAACTGTGACAGTGGAAGGACTTTGGTTGACTTATGAAAAATTTATTCAGCCACCACTCCTCCTAAACGCTGCTTGGAGACATTCGGTTTCATAAAATGACCCTGGGGCTTTATGTACTTCAGTTGTCGTTTCTGTTCTGTCACGAAATTAGTATGAGACTCGGGGCGACTTCTAATCCATCCTTGATCCTTCCATTCCTTGTGAGTAAATATGTCAAAAGGACTAAACTAGCGGCTTCCAACCCAGAGGCACATTACAATCCGGGGAGTATTTCAAGGAGGCGAATACCTGAGCTGTGTTCCTGGATATTCTTATTTATTTGTGTGGAGTGTGGCCATCCATGCTTCGAAAAAGCACCTCAGAGGATTGTAAGGGACAGCGAGGGCTAAGAAGTGCTGGGCAAGATGATCCCTAAGGTCTGGTCCAGGGAGACAGTAGGTTTTTAAGAGAATGAGCATTGCATTAGATGGAGCTAGGTTTGAATCTCAGCTTTCCCACTTGCTAGCTTTATAAATTTGGGCAAATTTTTACTTTTTTAAAAAATCCTAATTTTCTTATTGCTATAGTAAAGATATACTTGCTTCCTTGAGTTGTTATAAAGATTGAATATAGCCGAAACCGGTTTGGCTCAGTGGATAGAGCATCGGCCTGTGGACTGAAGGGTCCCAGGTTCGATTCCGGTCAAGGGCATGTACCTTGGTTGTGGGCACATCCCCCAGTAGGGGGCATGCAAGAGGCAGCTGATCGATGTCTCTCTCTCATTGATGTTTGTAACTCTCTATCCCTCTCTCTCCCTTCCTCTCTGTAAAAAAATCAATAAAAATATATTTTTAAAAAGGATTGAATATAATAATTACATATATATATATATATATATATATATATATATATATATAAAGTAGCTCAAGATTTTGCACATAGAAAACTTTTAACAAATGCTGATGATAAAAGAATTGTGACTATGATGAGGCTTTTCACCCCACCTTCATCCCAGAAAAAATAAATTCTCGCCTGAGTATAGTATTGGCCCAAGACTAGAATGTAGGGTAACAGAAAATAAAGAACCAGAAACAGCCCCAATTCATATTGTCAAACTTGGTATATCACACAAGTGCATTTTGTATTACAGTACCAGGGACTATGCAATAAATGGTGCCTAGAATAGTTGGCTAAAAAAAGGAAAATAATAAAATAAAAATAATTCCCTATCCTTAATGTAGATTGCAGATAGATGAAAGACCTAAATATGACAAAGCAAACTTGAAATATTTAGATAAAAATAGGAGAATGTTATGATATTAGAATAGAAAGGCTCATTAAACAAAAGGACAAGTCATAAGGGATAGAATAAAAGATGCTACTTGCTTTTAAATTTAACACATTTATATTCCAAAAATACTAGGAAGTTAAAAAATATTTACAATACATAGAAGTAACAATCCTATACTAATCAGAATAGGTTAAAAATCTCTACAAATCAAAAAAGACAAACCAAATCAAGGCCAAAAAAATGGACAAAGTTGCCCAAACTGGTTTGGCTCAGTGGATAGAGCATCGTCCTGTGGACTGAAAGGTCCCAGGTTTGATTCAGGTCAAGGGTATGTACCTTGATTGAAGGCACATCTCCAGTGGGGGACATGTAGGAAGCAGCTGATCGATGTCTCTCTCTCATCAATGTTTCTAGCTCTCTATCCCTCTTTCTTCCTCTCTGTAAAAAAATCAATAAAATATATATATGTATTTTAAAAAATGGACAAAGTTTAGGGATTGGCAGCCAGCCCGTAGAAGTAAGCAAATGAGAATATGTCCAACTTGACTCGGAGAGAATTAAAACCAATGAGATGCAAATACACATTCATCAAAATGTGAGTCCTGATGGAAATGCAAATGCTGTGACAACCTTACAAGGAAACTCCAGCTACGTGTCAAAGGGAACACGATCATGAATGATTCCAGCGGTGTTTGAATATATAGAAATTTTAATCAACTTCAATGTCACCAATAGAAGTGATAAAGGAATTATTCAAAAATGAAAATTAATGGGTTTAAGCTATTTTATAAATGTGGATGAATTTCTCAAATACTGTGATTTTTTTTTTGAGAGCATTGCAGAAAGACCTACATAACATATTGCCAAAAGTATTTTGAATAATCTATTACTAATATATATTGTAGAATACACTGTTACCTTAGGTTAGTAGATAGCTGGGGTGACAGAGAGAGAGAGAGAGAGAGAGAGAGAGAGAGAGAGAGAGAGAGAGAGAGATGATGATGATGATGAAATACACAGAAGGAATTTCAACTTTTTTCTACTTTTCTGTTTTTTTGGTGTTTTTTTTTAAGACTTGAAGGAAATATGGTAAAATGTTTATACAGGGTATTCCCCCAAAAATGTATATGCATATTGAATAACTATTCATTTCAATGGGTTAAATCTGAAAAGAAACACCAATTGAGCTATCTGCTGCTCCAGTGTGTATACATATTTGGGACACCCTGCATATATAATCTTTTTAATAGAACAACTGCAATATTTATTAACAAAGGGTTCATATGGAAATTATATGATAAATTCTTATAAATAATTTCTAAAAGATACCATTATATAAAATGGGGCCAAAAATATGAAAAAAAACCACACAGTGGTTAGATGCCACGAAGTAGGTGGCAATGCCTTAACCGTGTGCGTGTTGTTAGTCCGGAGAGCCTCTTCCATCCTTGTCAAGGGGAGGGCTCACCTTCTCTCCTTTCGTACAACTAACTCTGCAAATATAATTCTCGCCTGCCTTTTCGCCTGGTGTCCCATATGCTGTTTCTTAAAGTCATTGTCCTGCTGAGACCAGTTTGGCTCAGTGGATAGAGCATCGGCCTGCGGACTGAAAGGTCCCAGGTTCGATTCCAGTCGGGGGCATGTACCTTGCTTGCGGGCACATCGCCAGTTTGGAGCATGCAGGAGGCGGCTGATCGATGTCTCTCTCTCATCGATGTTTCTGGCTCTCTATCCCTCTCCCTTCTTCTCTGTAAAAAATCAATAAAATATATTTAAAAAAAATCATTTGTCCTGCTGTTAATTATTTTTAATTTTGCGCGTGTGCTCCCACGGCCCCAGGCCCCATGCTCTGACCTTCGTGTGCGTGTCCTCACTGGGTGGTCACGAGGTGGTTCTTGTTATTCTCCCCTTTGATGGATGAGTACAGCGAGGCACAGGGAAGTGAAATGAGCCCCCGGGGCCACAGCGCTGTGGCGGGAAGGCTGGCAGTGGCACTTCAGAGCCCCCCTTACTGACCACAGCGCTTTGAAACAGATCAAAGCTACCCGAGTATGAAAATAAAATGTGTATCCTGTCAGGCCACCTGGCTTTGCCTTGGGCGAAAAAAAGAAATGGAATGAGCCCAAACCGGTGTGGCTCAGTGGATAGAGAGTCGGCCTGTGGACTGAAGGGTCCCAGGTTCCATTCTGGTCAAGGGCATGTACCTTGGTTGCAGGCACAACCCCAGCAGGAGGCGGCTGATTGATTATTCTCTCTCATCGATGTTTCTAGCTCTCTATCTCTCTCCCTTCCTCTCTGTAAAAAAAATCAATAAAATATATTAAAAAAAAAAAAAAGAAATGGGATGAGCAGTGTGAATGCCGGAGGGCGGGGCTCTGATAGGAAGGCTTTAGACACATGGTCAACTGCAGAGAGAAAAGCCTAGAGGCACGTCTTGAGGCTCCCAGGCCAGTGCCTGTCATTTCTCTGAGCCCCTCTACCCCACAAACACTACACCTGTCCTACACTCTCAGCTCCAGCCCCGAGCCTCCTTCAAAGCTCTCCACCCGGGCCTCCATGCATCAGAAGCCCGGTGTTTGGCGCAGGGCGGGAAATCATTGTTGGCTCAGTCACAGAGTTCCTTGCTCTTCTAAAGGGATTGGCACCGTTAACTCTTACCGGACATTGAAATTGGGACTCAGGCATTTTTTGTTCTATTAGGTTTATTTCCAGCCTGCAGAGGCAAGATGTTTTTAAGAAAAGAATCAGGGGGTGGAAAAAAACAGATACAGAGGCAAAAAAGCAGTGAACAGACTGTCATGCTACAGCGAGAAGGCAGGGGAGGTTGGTGGGGAGGGGCTGTAAGAGATCAACCGAAGGACTTTATGTATGTATGTAAACATAGCCAATGGGTACAAGACACTGAGGGGGGATCAGGTGAAGGCATGTACTTGGGGTACGGGAGGCTGCGGGGAGGTCAATAGGGGAAAAAAGAAGACATATGTACTCCTATTTGTAATACTTTAAACAATAAACAAATAATTAATTTAAAAAATAAATAAATCCATAAATCTGAGAAACGTTACCTTTCTCAGCAGCCTACAGTGAAGACACACAGGGTCTCCTCGTGTTTAGAGGACAGCAGTCATCCAGGACTGCCTGCGACCACATGGCCGTGTCTGTCTAATTCAGGGAGGGGCTCTTACAGCCAGGAGCTATCACCAGCTGTACCAGTAGTAAAGGCTGACATTTTTATTTTTTATTGTTTCTAGAGAGAGAGAAAGAGAGAGAGAGAGGAAAGAGGAAGAGAGAAACATCCATTGGCTGCATCCTGCACGCCCCCAACTGGGGATTGAGCCCACCACCAGGGTATATGCCCTGTCTGGGAATTGAAGTGGTGACCTTTGTGTGCCTGGGACCATGCTCAGCCAAGTGAGCCACAATGGCCAGGAAAGGCTGACACTGTGATCTTTATTTAGGGCTCGTTACTAATGGTTTCCCCCCAAATTGGTACTAAACTCAAGAGGGGGAGAAAGAGGGTAATTTATTTGACCCTCTCTCAAAATCTTTTTTTAAATATATTTTTATTGATTTTTACAGAGAAGAAGGGAGAGGGTTAGAGGGTTAGAAACATCGATGAGAGAGAAACATCAATCAGCTGCCTCCTGCACCACCCCTACTGAGGAGGTGTCTGCAACCAAGGTACATGCCCTTGACCGGAATCGAACCTGGGACTTTTCAATCCGCAGGCAGATGCTCTATCCACTGAGCCACACCAGTTAGGGCTCTCCAAATCTTGACACACACACTGTCAGGGGGAAAATAAACGAGGGAAGGCAAAGAGAAAATCAAGACACAGTGCAACCGGGCAGTACATTCCTACACTCTGCTCTGGGGAAGGCTGAGAATGGCAGCAAAGCCGGAAAAAAAAAAAAAGCGAAAGGAACATCTCTGTTATTTTAAAACGGTTTACTGAAGGAAATAATAGTAACAGGAAAATCAATAAGGCGCATGATGCGGAATAAAAAAAAGTAATGAAGTCTCAGGGACAGACCGGCGCTCTTGGATTCCACAGAGGGAACCACGGGACTAATAACAATTATGTACTTTCTATTATAAAAGCAAATCAAATGTTTCCCAATTGCAGCCACCGATCCCCATAACCTGGAGGATCCTCATAAGCATTCCGAGTCTTTCCTGCTCAGGTCAGCTCCGTCCTCTCGGTGTGTTATCGATACAGATAAAGTGACATTACCGGGAAAGGGAGTCGCTCCAGAGTTACAATGCCATTGTCTTCAGAACGTGTAAGCGGTGTTCTCTCGGGAGCATTTCTGCATTTTATTTATTATTATTATTCTTTTATTGCTGGGAGAGTCAAATGTGGACATTGGACAGGGCGCTATCCCTTCTCCCCCACCCTCACCCCCTACCCCCTACCCTGAGGGCTGAAAAGGGAGGGAGATACTGAAGAACTCCGCTAACAACATCAGCAGGTAGGAAATTATGAAACAATTGCATTTGTATAGAATAAATCTTAGCTCATTCCTCCGACCAAACCTGTAGTCCCCAAAGGCTGGGTTCTGGGAAAGCCCTGAGACATCGCTATAATTAGGTTGCCCGGTGACCTGCCATTCCTGGCTAAGATGACTCTTCTTCTTCTTTTAAAGTGTCCTGGGAAAACTGTCCATTTCCTGGGATACAACACTCCTCCCTCTGTATTTCCCCCCCTCAACTCTGTCCATACACATCTCTTTTTTTAATATATATATATTTTTTTATTGATTTTTTTTTTTTTTACAGAGAAGAAGGGAGAGAGATAGAAAGTCAGAAACATCGATGAGAGAGAGAAATGGATCAGCCGCCTCCTGCACACTCCACAGTGGAGATGTGCCCGCAAGCAAGGTACATGCCCCTGACTGGAATCGAACCTGTGACCTTTCAGTCCGCAGGCTGACGCTCTATCCACTGAGCCACACCGGTCTCGGCAATCCATCGACATCTCTTCATTGTCCTGACTCCTTGTGTGACATGGAACACAGTGAGTCTGCTTTCCTCTTGGGCCGGGTGACCACAGTCCGTGCTCTGGGGACCTTTCTTCATGCCGGCTGGATATCGTCCTGCCTCGGCTTCCCAGGTGACAAGGTTGTGCCCCTTAGATCTGACCCCGCCACAAAGCCCTGTAACGGAAGCATCCTCACCCTTCTTCATCTGTCAAGGAGCAGGAATCAAGGTCTGGAAGGGGGATCGGTGTGTGGAATGGGTGCCCATTGGTGCAGATGGCGGTTAAAGGTCTGGCATGGAGGGTCAGGGGGCCAGCATCAGCATTGAGGTGTCAGGGGGGAGGAGGAGGCACTAAGAGAGGCAGGGGCACTCTGGCATTTTCTGCCTCTTGCATCCTTTGTCTGAAATGGTCCTTTCGCTTTCTCCCTCCTGGTGGCTTCTTAGTGATTCTTCAAGGCCCGGCTTAACCATCCTGACTTCTGCACAGTCATCTGTATTGCCTCCTCCTCCTCTGTCTTTCTCCCTCTTCTCACTCTTCCTTTTCCGGCCTCTGAAATGGTCCTTCCAGTTTTTCCTTCCTCGTGGTTTCTGAGTGATTCTTCAAGGCCAGGCTTAAACATCCTGTCTTCTGCGGGGTCATTTGTATTGCCTCCTCCTCCTCTGTCTTTCTCCCTCTTCTCACTCTCCCATCCAATGGACTGCGGGTTAATCACATGTATGCATGCCTCAACATGAACCAAAGGCCAAAACCGGTTTGGCTCAGTGTATAGAGCGTCGGCCTGTGGACTGAAAGGTCCCAGGTTCGATTCCGGTCAAGGGGATGTACCTTGGTTGCGGGCACATCCCCAGTAGGGGATGTGCAGAAGGCGGCTGTCGATGTTTCTCTCTCATCAATGTTTCTAACTCTCTATTCCTCTCCCTTCCTCTCTGTAAAAATATCAATAAAATATATTTTAAAAAAATGAACCAAAGGGTGCTGGGCATGTCTGTCATCTTCCAGAGGGTGAGCTCCTGGAGAGCAGAAATCAGGCCTTGCTTCTCCTCATAGTTGCAGCATTTACTCAGAACCCCGTAGGTAGATAGCACAGTGCAGATAGGAATGAATGAACCGAGAACACGTGAATGAATGAATGAACTGTGTTTTGCCTCAGGTCAGCTGTGCAAGCACCGCTGTCCGATGACATGATGCAGCAAGGAATTACACTGAGCGGTTTCCAGAAACCAGCTCTGGCAACTCTTGCACCTGCCTCCCCAAAACCTTTGGGGATCATCTTCTTCCTGTCTCCCCCCCCCAATCCCTCTGTGGATCCCTAATCCCATCCCCTTATACCAGTGTCTTCTGTGCCCACTGCTCCCTCCTCCTGCCCGTCTTCTGCTGGGTTGTGCCTGTTCACTGCTATCCCAGCCCCTTCCCATCACCCACGTCCACACAGCTGCTTCATGCCCAGGGTCAAATGGATGTGTTTACAGAGATCACGGGAGGATGCACTGGCTAACTATTAGCGGCACGTGGGTTCTGACAGAAAGCCACAATTATCGGAGGTGTAAGGGATGTTAGTACAATACATCGGGAAGAGATGTGCACGGGAGGGTCCCTGATCGTTCATGAAAAGAGCAGAAACTCAAACGCAGACTCCCCTGTGGACCGGAGGAGAAGGTTTTACAAGATGAAAACTGTCCCCTGCACTGTCGGCTGTGACAATGGCATGAAGCAGTTTCCCACAAGGAGCGGAAATAAAGCCAGATCGAATAACAGGGACCCATCCGAGGCCGCCCGATGAGAAGACGGAAGAGGCACCCAGGGCAGGAAGGATGGCCCTGCCACGCCAGGGTGCCAGGCGATCCACCACATGCTGCCCGGGTGCGGCGTTCTGCCTGACGCTTTAATAACACAAATAGCTCATGTCAACCGGCTCTAGCTCCTGCTTCCCTGGCCTTTCTGCCTCGGCTTCTCACCAGAAGCAAATAACCTGTTACCGGCTCTGGATGATGTGTGACAACTCTCACCGGAGCTCCGCAAGCGGAGGCCTGGGACCTGGTAAATAAGACATTTGTCTTCACATCCTACAGCGAACCCGTTCTCGGTATTTCTCCCGTTTCCCATGCCTTGGAGGGCTCAGTAGGGTGCTGCCTTTCGGTAGAGAGACAAATGTAGTGGCGACCTTGGCATAGATTGATCCTGATACAGTGGTACCTTGAGATACGAGTGCCCTAACATAGGAGATTTTTGAGATACGAGCCGTCGAGCGAGCGATTTTTGCTTTGAAATACAAGCAACATTTGAGATGGGAGTGATCACGCGGATCAGCCGGCTGCACACGACCCACCAATTTACTGCAACTTGAGCGTCTCATAGTTTCCCACGCCTCAATGTTACAGAACAAATTAAACTGGTATCTCGAGGTACCACTGTATTTCCTGCAAGCAGGAAATAGAGGCTGCTTTTAAAGTACGGGTGTCTCCAGAAGAGGTGGGCCTCTAACATCTCTGATGGGTAATCTCACTGCATTTAGAAGGTCGTAGGGAGCTCATTTGGGAAGCATGAAAGGCGCAAGGTGGTCTGAAGGCAGGTGGTATTTATTTACATATAACATCCTAGAGACCCGTTGCACGAAGATTGGTGCAATAGGCCTTCCTTCCCCTGGTTGCCAGCGCCGGTTTTCCTCCAGAACCTGGGACCCAGCCCTTCGTTCTGGCCACTGCCTTCTGTCTTCACTCCGGCTGGAGCCTTCAGTCTTTGCTCCAGCCAAGCATGCTCCTGTAGTTCCCTCTGCCCCCGACCCTCCCCTCATAGCAGGCACCCCCGCCCCTGCCAGGCCGCACTGTGCCTGTATGCATGTTGCCCAAAGGCCCCAAGCGGTTGAGGGATCAAGGCTGCCGACATCTTTGTTGGGTTGATTTGCATACACACTTCTGATTGGCTGGTGGGTGTCACGAAGTGATGGTCAATTTTCATATTTCTCTTTTATTAGTGTAGATTTTCATTCCCAAGGATCTTAAGCCAATGGCAGTTCCTGAGACTGATACCATTGTGATTCACCTAGTTATCGATTAATTGACAGGAAAGAAGCAAAGGGAAGCAGCCATTGAGACACATGCCCAGTAAGGTCTGAATGATGTAGGAAAGGTGATTGATTACTTGTCAGTCACACCTAGGAACAGGGCATTTGCTGTTGTTAGCATGTAGGCATGGTTGCTTCAAGTACAGGAAGATTTGATATTGAAACTCCTAAACAAAGGGGGGGGGCTCTCTCTCCTGGCCCTCTTGCTCTCCTAGGACTCTTGTTGCCTGGGGTATGCTCTCAAGCTCTGTACTCGTCCACATGGCACATTTGAACTTCGTAATAGTATTACCTTGTTCTGAGCCACTTGAGTCAGGAATTTCAGCAGCTACTTGTTGAGATGCTTGATTTGACCCTACTCTGCTTGGGTGAATTTAGCCAACACAGTGGTACCTCGAGATATGAGTGCCCTAACATAAGAGATTTTTGAGATACGAGCCATAGAGCGAGCAATTTTTGCTTTGAAATACGAGCAACATTTGAGATAGGAGTCATTGCGTGGATCAATCTGCTGCACAGGACCCACCAGTTTACCGCGACTCAAGCGTCTCATAGTTTCCCACGCCTCAAGGTTATGGAATGAATTAAACTCGTATCTTGAGGTACCACTGTATCCTTTTCCTTCTACCCAAAGGCACCAATACACAAAAATGGTACGGGTCAGGGAGAACCTCCTCACAATGGACTGAGGGATTGCAACTAGCCTGCCGGACCCAGCTCTGCCCCGGATAGAAACTCTGGATCCTGGCTTTGCTCGTAGCTATGCTTGGCCCCCGCTGCATGCTTTCTAGGGCTGCTTTAGGGGAAATGGGACTTTTGAAACCAAGAGATAGTTCACGCAAGTGAAAATTACTCATTCTCCTGTGAGAGTCCTAGAAAATTCTTTTCCTCAAAAATGGTAAGAACCCCACTCCCGCTAGCAATGGAGAAATTCCACACATGCAATTCTCCTTTAACAGGGCTAGATCAATATTGTTGAGATATAAATGGAAATAGTATCCATCACTGATTACCTACATCCTCAATATGTGTTCCTCACAAACGTTTCAGTGGTCTCAGACTGTCTCCCAGATTAAATAAATCCAGTTTAGTCTCTTTTCATATTTGTTCATCCTCCTTGCCAGTATGTTGTCTTTTAAACATTAATTTGTATTTTTCAAGAAATGGAGGACTTCTGGCAACCATCGGGAACCAACTGGCAGGTTGGATGGAGGTTGTGTTGTCCACATCTCTTATAATTACTCCTCACACAGAAATGCCCAAGTGTCAAAGCTCAGAAGGAAGAATGAGGACCTCATTCCGCCTGGCTTATTTAAAAATGGGTCTTACGGAGCACACTGAGAGGACACGTGGATTCCACATTGGAAAATGAAGAATTTGAACGGTGTGGAGTAGATGACAGCAGAGCATCTTTTTTTTTTTTTTTAATTAATTGGAGTCGCCAAAATTAGTGCAGTATTCATAGCCCTCTCCTGAGAAACAATTCCAATAGTCAACCTTTGTATCCTTAGGAATTATTCTAAAAGTCTAGTTAGGGCAAGTCTGAGTATGAATATGCATATGCAATGCTTGGAGAGAATGACAACATTTGAATTTTCTTCTTAAAGTTGGTCTAGTAACCATTTGCATTAAAAGGTTCCCTTTGCTCAAAGGGATTAGAACTGTGATTTCATGAGGAAACATCTCACCTGGCACATCATATATAATCAGAGCAGTGGTTCTCAACCTTTCTAATGCCGCGACCCTCATGTGGTGGTGACCCCCAACCATAAAATTATTTTTGTTGCTACTTCATAACTGTAATTTTGCAACTGTTATGAATCGTATCTGTGTTTTCCAATGGTCTTAGGCGACCCTGTGAAAGTGTTGTTCGACCCCCAAAGGGGTCGCAAGCCACGGGTTGAGAACCGCTGAATCAGAGGAAAGAAAAAGTATACTGCTGCTCACTCAGTAATCAGGCACCTCCATCACCCTTGCAGTTGGAAGGTACAGCTAGAGTCCAGCAGACAATTGGCTGTTAGTGAACTTCAGTCATAGTGTTCCCTCATCCTGAGATGCCAGGAAGATCGGAGGCCATGATGGGCATGCCTGATTTGACCCTACTCTGCATGAGTGAGTTTAATCCATCTTCTCTCCTTCTCCCCAAAGGCACCAATCCACTGAAACGCTGGGAGCCAGGGGGACAGGACTCTGAATGGACCCAAATCATTGGGAAAACCTAGAGCTTTCTAGAACTGAAGGAAATGTTTCTTACCTCCAGTCTCACCAGAAGACAGGAGCGTCTGATTTGCCAACTAGTTTACATAAGTAGGTGAGAAGTCAAAGAGGAGCCCAGGAAACTTTTATTTTAAATCGGTTCAGATCCCTTTGCCATGGAGGGTGGTACAAGAACCCAAACCCAAGAGTGAGCACTGCCTTATGACACCCATGACATATGAATCCATGACCCCAAACCAAGACACATGAATCCATGCCCCCCAAGGCCATCTGCTGCTCCTGCTGATCCTCCCAGGTGTCACATCAAGAAACACCACTTCTCTGAGCGACAGCAAAGACCCGGTGGCACCCACCTGCAGAGGTGGGCAAGGGCCACGTGTTCTCAGCCTGTCTCCTCCTCCATAAACAATGTGGGACGCTTGATGCTAGCGGCAGAGTAATGACGCTAAGAGACTAAATGATTAAATGCCAGTCTGCCAGCCAGAGTACATTTGTTTCCTGCTTGAAAAAGCCACTTTCATTTTGTATGACAGCTTTCTTAACTGCAACATAGCTCAGAAAATGACAGAGAGCGAATGAGAATAAGTGATTGTAAACTGGCAAACAACTATTTGCGACTATTTGAACTACCATTAAACCGTTCATTCAATTTCTAGTCAGGAGCCATCACTCAGCGGTGGAACCAGAAGGGGAGCATTATTTATTCGATGGTTTTACTAGGCCACCTCATTTTGGTAAAAGTCTTGCAGACAAAAAGTCAGAATAGCCCCCAAATTGTTTTGACATTCTGTGGCGAAATACAGCGCTTAACCATGGGTTCTAACTTCTCTGTTCTTTATCCTGTTGTAACGGGAATGCTTGCATTGAAGTCCCATTTCAATGTCACACCCTTAATAATATGAATTTCTCCACTAGCTGTCTATCCTGGCGAGGTATTATTAGCGCTGAGCAAAGCCGAAGTGTGAGAAGACATACATGGGCTAAACCTTCCATATAGTACCATTCATCCTCTTTGGGCGTGTTTCTTTCACAGCTCGCACATTTCCTGAAACAGATGGAGAAGTGGGAATTATAAAAATAATGAGGTCTGCTGGTAGATGCTCTGTATCTTATTTAAACGACTTAACAATCTTAACGAGGCAGGAAGTTTTGCCTCTGTTACAAAGAAATTGAGGCTATTCTCGAGGTTACAAGATTCACCAGTTAGAATTTGACTCCACATCTGCCTGATCCTAAGATCTTCCCACCACAGTGCTCCTTGTGGTGTGGCCCATTCCACCAAAAGGAAAGACATGTTCATATTTAAAGGGAGTCTGTTAGCACCTAATGTGTAGAAAAGGTGTGAGTCTGAAGTCCTGGGACAAATATTAGATAGTTAGAGTTTCACCTGGGAGTTAATTTTGCACTTGTGAATACTGGAGGGGTGTGTCCTCAATCTAAGGATGTCGACCACATTGACAGCATCTTCTAGAACATCTGCTAAGACCTCCTTCAGATATAGAGTCAGCTTTTTTTAAAAAATATATATATATTTTATTGATTTTTCACAGAGAGGAAGGGAGAGAGATGGAAAGTTAGAAACATATCTGAGAGAAAGACATCGATCAGCCGCCTCCTGCACGCCCCCCACTGGGGATGTGTCCGCAACCAGGATACATGCCCTTGACCGGAATCGAACCTGGGACCCCTCAGTCCGCAGGCCGACGCTCTATCCACTGAGCCAAACCGGTTTTGGCTAGAGTCAGCTTTTATTTTGTTTTGTTTTTGGTTGGTTGCTTGCTTGTTTTTTAATGTTAACTATTAACTAATTTTTCAGCTTCTTAGCTTTTAAAAATGCATCTGGCATTGGATAACAAGCCAAATTAATTTGGACTCGAGCTTAGCGTCCGTGAATATATCAAGGTGTTTCATATAACGTGGTGTCTAAAAAGCAATGACGTCACAGTGAGTGGATGTGAGTTAGTGCTCCTCATAAAGTGAAATGTTTGAGTGTTTATAACACCGTCGTGATGATTTCCAAGAGGGTTACTTAGAAGAAAAAGCTTTCTGGAGGGTATCTTGGCAATATGTATCCAGCGTGTTCTTAAATTTTCTATATGCTTTGGTAAAACAATTCCACTTCTAGAAACTTCTGCTAGAGAAATGTTCAGAGATGTATGTTAAGATTTTTCCAGACTTCTCATTTATGTATTACTAAAAGATGAAATATAGGAAAAAATAAGGTAACATGGAAATTAGTCAAATTACGATACAATTCAGATAGAATGCTATGCCTTCATCTACAACAATGTTTTGTAAAAGCGATTTTCAATCTTTTTCATCTCATGGCACACATTCCAATGACAAAAATTCCGTGGCACACCAACAATGTATACTCTTCGGTGATCTAACACAAAATAGGTATAATTTGGATTCACTCACACCGAACAGCTCTGGATGTGTTGACTGTTGTCATTTTTTAATTTGACAACCTAAGGGAAAAGACAACAGTGCCTCTGATTAAATCACCAGGTATTTCCAGTTTTAAAAATTCTTGCAGCACACCCGTTGAAAATCGCAGTTAGAGCATAATGAATAAATAACCACATCATGTTGATACTCCTTTAAAAAAGGTAACATACATTATTTTTATGATATACATATTTGCTTCGTAATATATATGATGTGCATGTGTTATATGCGCACCAAATGGCAATAGTGATTTTAAAATTGTAAGTGCATTCTCTCTCTAAATGTTTTATAGTACAGAGTATTAATTTTGTAATATTAACTTTAAAGTATTTGACTTAGTCTATTCCCATACCTTATAAATTATGCCAGTGTAGTCATTTGATTTTAATATGGAAAGTAACATAGGACCTTTCAAATACGGAGCCTTTATTAACTGGAAGAAAATATTTGCAAAGACATTTAATAAAGGACTATTATCCCAAATGTTCAAAGAACTCTTGAAACTCAACAGAAAAATAAAGTGTATAGTGAACAGAAGAAACAATATTACAATCATCAAACTTTCTAAGATCCTAGAACTTACTTATTCCAACTACCAAAAAAAATAATAGTTATGTGACACGATTAAGGTGCTAATTATTACTACAATGTCAATCGTATTATAATATATAAATATATCAAGTTAACATGTTTTACACCTTAAATCTACACAAAGTTATATTTCAAATATATTTCAATTAAAAATATATACACCTTCCTATTAAAAGGTAAGCGAAATACCTGAACTGATAACTCCCCAAAGAATGTGAGAAGTAAGCATATAAAAACGTTTAGCATCAGATGTCACCTGGAAATGGAAAATTAAAGCAACAGCAAAATAGGACTGGTTAAACTCCAGAACACTGACAGTGGCAAATGGTTAAATTCCAGAACACTGGCAATGGCAAATGCTGGTGAGGATGCGGTGGACATACCAAATGGCACAGCTGTTTTGGAAACTGCTATGGCGGTTTCTTACAAAAACTAAACACACTTACACTATTGAGTCCATCAGTCGCTCTGCTTGGAGTTGCCCAAATGACCTGAAACTCATTTCCACACACAGCTGCACACGGATGTCGATGGCAACCCTGTCCATAAGTGCCCACTTGGGAGCCACCATTAAGTATTCCCTTTCAGTAGGTGAGTGGAAAACACACTAAGGTATGCCCAGGCAATGAACAGCGTTCAGAGCTAGAAAGAAGCGATCCTCCAATCCATGAAGAGACATGGAGGAACCTTACATGCACACGGCTAAGTGAAACAAGCCCACCTAAAAATCTACAACTCTCCCACATTCTGGAAAAGGCCAAACTGGAGACAGTGAAAAGGATAGTGGTTTCCAGGGGTCAGAAAGTAAGAAGGGATGAAGAGGCAGAGCACAGGGCATTGTTAAGACAGGGAAACTATTCTGTATGATACCGTCATGGTGGACACATGTCATCATATGTTTATTTTATTGATTTTTTAACAGAGAGGAAGGGAGAGGGATAGAGAGTTAGAAACATCGATGAGAGAGAGACATCGATCAGCTGCCTCCTGCACGCCCCCTACTGGGGATGTGCCCGCAACCAAGATACAGGCCCTTGACCGGAATCGAACCTGGGACCTTTCAATCTGCAGACTGACGTTCTATCCACTGAGCCAAACTGGTTTAGGCTTATCATATGTTTATTGAAACACCACCCAGAGTGAACCCTAATGTATGCTATGACTTTGGGTGATAGCAATGAGCTATTGCATTGTAGGTTCAGCTGTTACAAATGTACCCCTGTGGCATTGATAATAGAGGGGACATTGTGCCTGGGTGGGAGGAGGGAGTGCATGGGAACTTTTTGTACTTCCTACTCAACTTTTCCGTGAGCCTAACAATGCTCTAAATGTAAATTATATTTTAAAAATACAGCCTTAATTTTTTTACCTGGAGGAACGTAGTCACAAGTGTGCAGGAAATAGTGCTGATCCTCCAGAGCAGCGGTTCTCAACCTGTGGGTGGTGACCTGTTTTCTGATGGTCTCAGGCTCTACAGCAGTGACCCACAGGTTGAGAACCGCTAGCAGGGTCACCTAAGACCATCAGAAAACACAGATATTTACATTACGATTCACCACAACACGAGGAACTGTATTAAATGGTCGCAGCATTAGAAAGGTTGAGAACCACTGCTCCAGAGAGTTAGCTGGAAGAATCTCTGAAAATCTCCACGTGGGCTTGTGGAAGTCTTTAAAGCAGAAGCTGATGAGCATGCGAGCCACACTCCTCAGCTCTGCGGAGTGAAGGCAGCCAGAGACAATATGTAAATGAACAGGTGTAACTGAAATTTGTTTTGGAAATTTTTATTTTGAAAATTTTATTTTCAAGAGGAGAGATTTGCTTACCTGTGATTTAAAGCGAGGACCGGGGTGTGCTGTGGCAAATATGAGAGAAATGTGCACAGAGGCTTTGAAGGGAGAAAGAGGAGCTTTGCTCCCTGCGAGGCTGATGGGGGAGGGGGCTGGAGGGAAGGAATGATGGGAAGGCAATTCTGTCCTCCTTCGCCAGTGTCTTCACATCTCACAAAAGATCTGCCTGTTCTAGGAAATTGCAGGGAAGTATTCGTTCGTTCTTCAGAGTACCAGCAGACGTACTGTTTGTTTTCTGGGAACTAGCTAATCTCTCAAAGAAAAATGATGGCTAAAATGGTAAAAAGTAAGAAAACTATCCCTTCCCTTTCTCAGAAACTTCTCAGGAGGGAGCCAAAGAAAATACCAGCTGAATCAGTAACTTCCCAGAATTCAGCTACCTTAATTTCCTTTGCAGGAAGAAAGTTTATAAGAGGACTCTTCTATCTGTCTTGGGAAATCATTACCTCAATCAAAACATTTTTTTTCCACAAGTTAGAGGAGATGGGCCAGGGCCATGCTTAAGTAAAAGAAGAACATATTGTGACTAAAAACTGAGATGCATTATGTGGCAGAACTATTTAAGCTTTGCTGCTATTGGTCCGAAATGGACATCGTGGTGCCTTTCCAATTTGTATTTCCCCAACTCCTTTCAATTCTTTGAAGAAGACCAGATAGAAAATTTCTCTAAGTGTTGTCACATCAGATGAGACATGAGTTGTCTTGTTAAACCTCCAAAATCTACATCTAAACAGATTTGGGAAGAATTCAGAGACATAAGCATCTTACCTTTGACTGCACCTTTCAGATGCACACATGAAAATGAAATGCATCCTCAGTTATATATTTGGAGTTTACTTTCCCCCCCAGGTTTCTTACAACACCAAAATATGAGCCTATAAAGATAAACATTGGACAAAAAAACTCAAAAGAAAAAAAAATAACGTATGCATGCTACATTATACAAACACAAAAAAAGCCAGAACGCAGTCATTAAATATAATTCTAAATATCCAAACGTGTCTACTGAAGCAAATGGAAGTGATGATCAGAGATAAAGATTTATCAAAGGGTTCTATTTTGAGTTATTGCTACCTTGCTGTGTAAGACGGCGCTCCCATACTAATAAGAAATCAAAGGAAAGTGGAACATAATTATTATAGCTGGGCCTGACCACAAGTCCCTGATTATGACATTTCCGTGGCAGTGGAGGTGTGAGAAGCTTCCTTCTGCTCGTGTGCTGGCGTGGATTTTATTTAAGGATCAGAGTCTGCAGTCACGCAGTTCTATTCTCAGAACACACCTGCCTCACTAGCGAACTGACTTGTGGAATGAAGAGAGAAAAGTCTCTCTGTCCAGGAATCCACTTGCCTTCCTGGATGTCAAGAGCTGGAGAAATACAAGATATTTAGTTAGTTCTTTGAAAAGATTGTCCACCTTCTGAGTAATACAGACCCCTGGCCTCCTCCTGGGGCTGTGCTCAGCTTTCTCACAGCCTCAACTCACTGAGCATCTCCTCAGGGTCAGAGGCGCAGGCACTTCCTGGGTGTGCTCCGGTGATAGGACATGGTTTCCGCTTTAATGAGACCCTAATGAGCCCCGTGAGAGGAGTGGTTCCGCTTGTTAGGTTTAGAGTGTTGCTCTGCGCAGCAAGAGGCGAGGGAAAACGATCCCCTCCTAACGTCCTGAGTCCCGGGAAGCTGAACTGTGGTGCCAGGCGGTGCCATTCCATGAGCAGTGGCGTGTGCTGTCAAAGAAGATGTGTACGTTCATGAAAACATTTCATTCATATATCTGCTTGATATATATGTGTGTACATACATATATATATATATATATATGTATGTGTGTACATACATATATACATATATATATGTATGTGTGTACATACATATATATACATATATATTTAATGAGAATAGAGTAGGATCAAAAATAAAATGACAGATAAAACTCCATTAATGCAATAGATATAATAATACTAGTACACATAATATATATGCACAAATATATACAGTGGTACCTCGAGATACGAGTGCCCTAACATATGAGATTTTTTGAGATACGAGCTGATGAGCGAGCAATATTTGCTTTGAAATACGAGCAACATTTGAGATACGAGTAATCGTGCAGATCTGCCGACTGCAGATGACCCACCCGTTTACTGTGACTCGAGCGTCTCATAGTTTCCCACGCCTCAAGGTTACGGAACAAATTAAACTCGTATCTTGAGGTACTACTGTATATGGAAAATTGATGCTTTATAAAATAGAAATCATAACATGTATATCTCAACATAAATTTATAAGCTTTTATAGCGAGAGATTAATAAAAGGATGATTATAAAAAAGGCATATGATTACTCTCAAGATCGTGGGACTTCAGGCAACATTTTCTTTCAGGTAGTTTTCCTGTATCCTTAGAATGCGTTATTATAAGCATGTGCCATCTATATAAGCAAAGCTGTTTTCATGGTGAGCAAAAAAAGATCTAGGGCCAAAACCGGTTTGGCTCAGTGGACAGAGCATTGGCCTTCAGACTGAAAGGTCCCAGGTTCGATTGTGGTCAAGGGCACGTACCTTGGTTGCGAGCACATCCCCAGTAGGGGGCGTGCAGGAGGCAGCTGATCCATGTCTCTCTCTCATGGATGTTTCTGACCTTCCATCCCTCTCCCTTCCTCTCTGTAAAAATTCAATAAAATATATTTAAAAAAAAAAGATCTAGGGAGCCTTAGATACCTGCCTTCCAGATTCTCCCCGCAGCATCTGAACTCCAGATGACCGGTGGGTGGCTTCTTCCAGCGCTCCTACAACAGAAGCGGCACGTGTGCATCGTCATTGGAACACCACACAGTCCAGTCACATCCGAGTCTTCTTTTCAGCCCTGCACTCGGCAGACACCCTCGAACCCGTGCTTGGATTGTCTTGCCTTGTGTTCACACACCTCCGGGATTGGCATTTTGACACTGAATTAAATGAAGCAAACAAAGAAAATCTGTTGAAACACCGACTCACCCGGAATCTGCTAAATAAAGTCACATAAAAGAACCTTCTGTCATGCAAAATTAGAAGAAGAAAAAAGCTTGCTTTCTCCCAGAATTTGGTTGCTTCATGAGCTATGCTAATTTTGACATTTATTAGATTGCCTATTTTTCTTGGCCTTACAGGAATCTTTTAATACAGATTTTGCAACCCAATGTTAATCCCATTCACCAACCCTGCTCTTTAATTGCCTCCAGAAAAGCCTTTTAAGGTATATATTTTTCCTAATCATCCACTTATGCCCCTCCCATGAAATTTCAATACCACAGATATATTGTATATCTGTTTATGCACCCTACATATTTCTGTGCTTTATACAGAAAAAGAGTAAGATTTTAATTTTACCCCTGAGAATTATTAATGTCCTATAGAGATTGTGGGTCATAGTAACTGCTGGCCTGCATATCCTCATATTAACATTTCTCTCTTAACTTGCCATTCTATTTAACTTCCCTTGTGTTCTCTACATGTATATCTAACTGTAAAGAAACACACACACACACACACACACACACACACACACACACATATATATGTATATATACAGTATATATATATATATATATATGTGCGTGTGTGTGTATCAAACATTTGTTGAATGCATTCTCATAAACAAGTTCAAATCAAGATACATGTGATGTCATTAGTGCACAATGAGAGGCTGGAATCAATGCCTTCCCTTCCCATCGCACACCGTGCACCGGAAGTAACGAGGTTCTTCAGGGGCTAAGCTGTGATCATGCTTATCAAGTGAAAGCGCTAGTTCAGCGGTTCTCAACCTGTGGGTCGCGACCCTTTTGGGGTTCAAACGACCCTTTCACAGGGGTCACCTGAGACCATCGGAAAATGCAGATATTGACATCACGATGCATCACAGCAGCAACATTTCATGGTTGGGGGTCACCACCCCATGAGGAACTGTATGCAAGGGTCGCGGCCTTAGGAAGGTTGAGAACCACTGCTCTAGTGGGCTGTGTTGACGTGACCTAGGAAACATAAACAGAGTCCATCCTGAGTGTGAATGTGCGTTAGAAAATATCCAGCCATGGTGAATGCGGAATGCAAGGAAAGATTATAAACCAGAATATTCTCAGCAGATTTTTCCATCACAAGTGATCCTTTTAACAATATACCTACTCCTCTAGTCTGTGCTCCTGTTCCACCAAGGTCTGTGCCTTTTTCTGAGGTTTCATGTATGGCCCATCTCGGCCATTTCTTATTCCTCTTTCTTGGACTCTACTGATCTCATCTATCTTGGAGGGACCCAGGCTGAAGGACAGAGAGCCTCGCCAATAAAAAGCAACGCTGCCCACAGAACGTAGTTCCTATTGGGCTGCATCTGGCCACACGGAGCACTAACCGGCCTTCAGGATGGGTGTGTGCATCCATCTCCAGCCCCGGGCGCACTCTGGGCCTTGCTGGATTATTTAAAACCCGGTTTTTTGACACGGGGTGCTGTTGGAGCTACTTCTCCGAAGCGCAGCAATAAAAGGCTCTCAGAAACATGAGCTGGTCCAGATGGCTCTCCAAACAGGACCGTGTTGCCTTATGCCGGTAAATAAAGCCACAGAAATATAACAATCGCATGCAATTGTTTTAGAAGCATCTTCCCATCTGAGATTCTTTTTTTTTGGAAAAAGATAACATTTGTCAAGATGGCCCTAATTCATAATTTACGAGTTTCAAGAAATATGCACAAGTGCCTTTTCTTACAGACTTTCAATAGCTCCCTATTGTCTAGACGTTGCAATCTCTTTATGGTCTTGCTTCTCATGGCCTTCTCCCATAAACCCTCAGTTGTACTGTTAGTGTGTCCTGTGTCTTTCTACACAAACCGTTTTCACGATGGAAGGATGTGTTAATTAAATAAACTAGCAATTTTACTAATAATTTAAGAGTTGTTAAATGATCTGGAATAGGCACTTCAGTTCTGTCAAAACCATGGAATCAACTTCCACGAGCAGACAAAAACTGAGACAGCAGTGATTTTTATTTTTTCTGAACTATTTTAGGAAAAATTCTCAAAATTTTCTAGGTGTTTTCTTATCCAAAAGTTACATAAGATAGCCCTAGCTGGCTTGGTTCAGTGGATAGAGCATCAGCCTGTGGACTGAAGGGTACCAGGTTCGATTCTGGTCAAAGGCACGTGGGTGGGTTGCGGGCTTGATCCCCAGTAGGGGGCACACAGGAGGCAGCCAGTCAATGATTCTCTCTCATCATTGATTTTTTTCTTTCTCTCTGAAATTAATAAAGAAATATATATATATTTTTAAAAAGTTACATAATATACTCATGTTATGAAATGACAGCATCTATCTTACAAGTTCATATCTTTGGAGCTATTTTTTTTAAATTTTCATGCCAAAATAAAATATAAAGTAATTGCTATTTAAACAAATCTCCATATGGGCTGGCACGCCCATCTATGAATATAATGGCATTTATTTTGTTATGTATTATGTGCCTAGAAGTATTTATTCAGACTCTTAGGGATTTAACAACAATGAAAATCAAAGCAAACATTCTTTCCCGTGGACCCAAGAGCTGCGGAGGGAAATGGGGTGTAACATAATATCTCTGTGCGGCCAGCAGGATTATTGATTGTCCCACTAAGAGGGCAATCAAAAATGAAAACCAGCCCTAACTGGTTTGGCTCAGTGGATAGAGCATCGGCCTGCAGACTGAAAGATCTCAGGTTCGATTCCCTCAAGGGCATGTACCTTGGTTGCGGGCACATCCCCTGTAGGAGGTGTGCAGGAGGCAGCTGATCGGTGTTTCTCTCTCATGGACGTTTCTCTCTATCCCTCTCCCTTCCTCTCTGTAAAAAATCAATAAAACATATTTTAAAAAATAAAATGAAATGAAAACCAAAGAGCTCAATATCCAGATACACACAGTTGCTTTATTTGAAACTCTACAAAGACATCAAAGCTCCTTCTGCGCCCCAGCATTTCCTCGGAGGTAGGCGGGAGCTCTGAAATTTGCTGCATCCTGCTCCTGGAATTTATGGGCAGGCGCTGGCCGCCCCTGGAGGGGAAGGGACGGGGCAGCGGGAAATAAGACAAATGTGTTCCCATCTAAATCACGGGGCTGGTGGCTCTCGGCCCAGACTGTTTAAGAGACCAGCGTGTTGTTTTGTCGCAGCTAACACCGTGAAAGCATTTACGCTGCCACTGTGCGGAGTCACTACAGGCTGCAAAAATTAAGAGTTTCTTAATTAAACAACGGGGGTGCAGGTGGGAGGTACTAAATTGAGAGCAGCAAATGGGAGCCAGGGGAGAGATGGAGGGGAAATACAGCCGGGGAAGCCGTGGGGAGGGCACAACGGAATCTTGTCAAGGTCTGAAAGAGTGTGTGTACCTGGAATTAACCCGCGCGGTTTGTGAAGAACAGATGCTTCCGGAGAATCTGTGACGCGCTGGGGCAAACTGATCAGAGAGAGCTTCTGTCTTGTTCTAAAGGAGAAGCCATCAGAAGCGGCCTTTTATAGATTTGGGTGAGTGTGTAGCTCCCTGTCAGGACCCCTTCAAGGTCCACTTCTTCCTGGCAGTGACCTTGGCTGTAGAAAGATCTGCCTCAAAAATGTCACCAGTTACATGGCTTCTGTCCTGCCTGAATCGCCAAGGCTTTCAGGATGGCTTATTCTATGTCTATTATTTTTTTTTAAATATATTTTATTGATTTTTTACAAAGAGGAAGGGAGAGGGATAGAGAGTTAGAAACATCGATGAGAGAGAAACATCAATCAGCTGCCTTCTGCTCACACCACACTGGAGATGTGCCCACAACCAAAATACATGCCCTTGACCGGAATCAAACCTGGGGCCTTTCGGTCCATAGGCTGATGCTCTATCCACTGAGCCAAACTGGTTTCAGCCTACATTTATTTTTTAAGCAGTGGTTACGTTATTTAGATGACAATGAGTCACCGGTTAGGAACAAGTATTTCTTAAAATATATTTGTATAGATTTCAGAGAGGAAAGAAGAAGGGTAGATAGAAACACCAATGATGTGAAAGAATCATTGATTGGGTGCCTCCTGCATGCCCCCACTGGGGATCAAGCCCAAGACCTGGGCCTGGGCCCTGACTGGGAATCAAACCAGGACTTCCTGGTTCATAGCTTGATGCTCAACCAGTGAGCAACCCCAGCCAGGCTGGAACAAGCATTATTGAACACCCGCACTATGGAAATTCTGTGTACATGTTTGGGGAGAGAAGAAGAGAGAGATCAGCATTTCTCAAATAGGTGTGGAGCTCTTTCTGTGAGCGAAGCTCCATGCTAGATGCTGGGAAGAGGAGTGGGTGGAATTATGGGAAAGGATGCTTCTTGCCCTCAAGGGTCATAGAGTTTAGTCAAGTTCTTGTCTTTCATAAATGTTATTGAGCATCTGCCATGTGTTTCAGAGGGTTCATGCCAAAACCGGTTTGGCTCAGTGGATAGAGCGTCGGCCTTCAGACTGAAGGGTCCCAGGTTTGATTCCGGTCAAGGGCATGTATCTTGGTTGCGGGCACATCCCCAGTAGGGGGCGTGCAGGAGGTGGCAGGTCGATGTCTCTCTCATTGATGTTTTTAACTGTCTCTCTCCCTTCCTCTCTGTAAAAAATAAATAAAATATATTAAAAAAACAACAACAACAAAAAAACACACACAGAGGGTTCATGATCTGGCAATATGGTTCCTAATGATGGACAAAGAAAATAAGCAGAAGATTTCAGGGGAAATAATAAAGGATAAGCTAGTAGGTCAGTACCTCTGTTGACTCCTTAGTCAGAGAGGCAAACCGCAGCTCACAAGCTGCATGTAGCTCATGAGCTGCAGTTTGCTGACCACTGCACTAATGCAGGGGTTACATTCAGACACTAAGCTAATGGTTTGGGCCAAATAGTAAGTTTGCATGTGGAGGAGGATAAAACCAGGTAACAAGAAAAGTGGAGGTCAGAACCTAGATAATTTGAATTAAATTCTGTTGATGGGAAGATATTAAAACATTTTACACAAAAAAGAGGTATCATCAGAGATGAACATTTGAAATACTATCCTGATTGTTATGTGTACAGTCCACTAAAAAGGAGGGTGCTTTTGACCTGGGCGATGTGGTACACCATCCTGTACACCAAAAGGTCTCAGGTTCGATTCCCAGATGGGGTACCTCCTCAGGTTGTGGGTTTGATCCTAGGTCAAGGTGTGTACAGGAGGCAGCCATGGATGTTTCTCTCTCACAATGATGTTTCTGTCTCTTCCTCCCTCTTTCTTTCTCTCTAAAATAAATTAAAAAAAAAACACAAAAAGGAGGGTATTTTAAAAAGGGAATGAGTGCTAGTGAATCATCGGTTCATGTTGGTGCCCGTGGAAATGAAGAGATGGAGAGCAGAGGTCTGCACACGTTACAATCAACAAAGAACCAACTGCGAAAGTACTTGAAATTCACTGTCAGTGCAGTCGGATTCCAGAAAATGAAGAAATCAATAAGGCTGCCTCTCTATTTTTTAATACACTGATCTACGACAGTTACATATCTTAGAGCTAGCGTTGGGTGATAAAGCATGAATGCAATGATAGTTCATTCTCTCTGTGGACTCAGCCCTGTCCACTCAGCTCCGTCCCCTGCATTCAGAGCTGGTCTCTCCTCTGTGTCCATTTTCCAGCGGCTGGGATTTCCTTTGCTCTTCCCAGTGGGACATGGGACCCTGAGGTCAAGGATCTCAGTGTTTGCAGGCAAGAAAAGAATGAAGGCTTGTTGGTTCTGGCATTCCCCGCACTAGACGCAGCTCCTAGACCCCAACAATGAAAAGATCTCCTCATTTAAAGAGCGGTGGGTTGGTATAGGTTTTGATTACAGGCCATCAGCAGTTTCCAATCACAGGAAGTCAGTTGGCGAGATCTGTACTACCATGTACACTCCAGGTCCTGACCAGTGTACTCCCGGATCACCTTTTTATTTAATACTAGAGGCCTGGTGCACGAATTCGTGCACAGGTGGGCTCCTTCTGGGTGGCCTGTGGGCATTGGGCTGAAACCCACAGTCCAATGCCACCTGCAGCTCCTACCTGCCACTCCTGCTCATCCTGGCCCCGCTGTGCCTGCTGCAGGCTCACGCCCAATCAGTCCCGATCGGGAGAGGCTCACACTGCAGCAGCACTCACCAGCCATGAGGCCTGCGTCTGGCGCCCTCCCAAGGGGAGTGGCCTGTGGAATCAGGCCGAAACCTTCTCTTGGACATCCCTTGAAAGGTCCTGGATTACGAGAGGGTGCAGGCCAGGCTGAGGAACACACCAGTGAACGTTTCGGCTGGGGAGGACCATGGAGGAGCTTCAGGATGTGTCTGGTCCATCTCGCTCAGTTCTGATCAGCCAGACCCAGCAGCAAGCTGATGTACCGGTCAGAGCGTCTGTCCCCTGGTGGTCAGTGCACCTCATAGTGAGCAGCTGAGCAGCCTTAGCATGTCATTAGCATATTACGCTTTGATTGGTTCTTCAGTTGTTCTGCTCTTCGGTCTATTTGCATATCACCCTTTTATTATATAGGATTTTTTTTCTATTTTTAAAATTTTATTTTTATTGATTTCAGAGAGGTAGGTAGAAGGAGAGAGAGATAGAAACATCAGTGATGAGAGAGAGAGTCATTGATCAGCTGCCTCCTGCATGTCCCATACTGGGGATTGAGCCCGCAACTCTGGCATGGGCCCTTGACCGGAATTGAACCCAGGACGCTTCAGTCAGAAGGCCAATGCTCTATCCACTGAGCCAAGCCAGCTAGGGCTGTTTTTCTTGATTTCAGAGGAAGGGGGAGGGAGAGGAAGATAGAAACATCAGTGAGAGAGAAACATCATTTGGCCGCCTCCTGCATGCCCCCTGCTGGGCATCGAGCCCACAACCGCAGGCATCTGCCCTGACCTCTTGGGGCATGGGATGTTGCTCAGCCAACTGACCCACAACAGCCAGGCCCAGACCCCCTTCTTGGTTGGGCCTCTGAAATCCACACCCTCCATCCTTCTTGTCTTCTACTCCTGACATCAAAAGTCCAGTTCTCTCTGTCTCTCAAAATCATCCCTCCCTTCCCCCAGCACAAGAGAACACTTCTCAGCTGCCTATTGGAGGCAAAATAAGTAGCAGTAAGAAAAAGAGTACCCCTCCAAGGTGAAGAAGACTTGGCTTTTAAAACTCAATAGCTTTTATTCTGGTCCTGTTGTGGGGACAATTCACCCTCTGCCACAGGAGGTACTGAATGACTGTCATGCAGACCTTTTGAAATTCATGTTAAAATAGATAAAATGCCTTTAACCAGCTACATTAGTGAAGCGTTCACAGAGACTTGGAAATTAGGAAATGTTTTCATACCCGCTATCAAGCCTGGAGGTCATTTTGGGTTGTTTGTTTGCCAGTTGGAAATGTGAAACATTTGAGGGTGTGGGGGGTGCAGCATGCTGGAGACCACATGACTGGCAGTGACCAAGTTGCCATGGGAATTGAAGGCTGATTCTTCTTCAACTCTGCCTGTTTAAGATGCTGACTTCTGAGCAAAGCACCGACAAAAAGAAAGTAACATGTGCTATAGCTTACCTTTCATTTTTATGTTGTTACTAGAATAATATAATTATTCTGTGGTTCTCATTATCCAATAAGGGGAGCTGGTAACATTTCAGGAGGTGGGATTTTTGAAGTAATTGCTTCAGTATATGTTTTCCCTCCGTTTTTGATTTCACATTCATTTAGCCATCCAGCGTGGATTGCGGGAGTTGTGGGTTCCGCGCTTGGTTCTAGGCCTATGGTGATGAAAAAGCCATGATTGCTTTCCTGATGGCTTTCACGATACAAAGAGGGCAGCCCTCTCTCATCTCCCTCCAGGAAAACCTGGTGCACCTGGGTATTTTCCATCTCCAGTCTGCCGCTCTCAAAGTAACGGTTTTCATTATTGGAGTCATTCCACCTCATTTCTGCAAAATGGTGATTGCCCCCGTCCTCACCCCTTTACACAGCTACATCAGAAGGAAACGGGAGAATTTCCTTCCCAGCCCTTTTGCAGACCTTGTTTGATGGATGCGGTGTTTCTCCTGTGCTCTGGCGGCAATAACGTGTGGGGAAGCGAATACACTGCTTTCACCAGCCCTTTAAGGGGAAGCAGGCCTGCCAGCTGGCAAGCAGGAGTGTGGCGAGGAAGCGCCGTAACTGAGTGAATAACCAGCAGCCTGCCACAGTCAATAGCCATAAAATTATGATACGTCATTTTTGAATGCATTGATGTGATCATTTCTCAATGACGGTGAGATCTTGATACGATGTGGTGGGAACTGAAAAGGGATACACCATTTACTAGAATAATACTCAGTCACCATGATGGTGGCTCAGTATCTATATATATAAAAGCCTAAGCAACTGTTAAACTGTTTGACCGGTAGCTATGACACACACTGACCACCAGGGGGCAGATGCCACAACTGGTAGGTTACCTTGTGCTGGGGTCTGGCAGATGGGGACTAGGAGAGACAGGCTGGACACGCCCTGGAGCCCTTCCTTCTATGGTCCCTCCTCAGCCCTGATTGTGCCCTGGCCTGTGCCCTCTGGCAATCTGGGACCCCTCAGGGGATGTCAGAGAGCTGCAGGCCAGGCTGAGGGACCCCTCGTAATAAATAAGATCACTTGTCTCCACATAGAAGTTGTTGCCTCTAATTCTCAGACCATGGACAGTTCTCAACACTACCATTGTGATCCTCATCATTAAGGTGGATCTGTCTCTTTAGATAGCATTCATTCAATTCTCTGCTCACACAGGATGCAGTATCATGTTTGTGTTTCTTTCAAACATGTGGAAAAGAATGCTTTTGGAGAAATTAGAAACAAATGAGCTCCTGCAGGTGTACTCCATTGTATGCAACAGATGAGATCCTAGAAAGGCTAGTATATATTGAGTATTTGTAAATGGAATCAATGTTGAATGTACTAGGGGAGCTTGGTGTTTCAAGGGACTTTGTATGAATCTGTGTTGCCATGAATCCATTTGAAACATAGATACTGAGCCCCAAGTTCTATAGCTTCATAAACTTGTAAC
Organism: Lasiurus borealis; assembly: GCA_004026805.1. Classification (NCBI taxonomy): domain Eukaryota; kingdom Metazoa; phylum Chordata; class Mammalia; order Chiroptera; family Vespertilionidae; genus Lasiurus; species Lasiurus borealis. The sequence continues at coordinate 5,183 of PVJN01007184.1, read as the reverse complement.
TTGTACTTTTTTTCATGTGGGGTTAGTCTTAAGTTGGTTATGTGGCTTATCATTTTTTTTTTTTCAGAGAAAAGTCATTATAAATCAAGAGTGTCTTTGTCACTACTTTTTAAATTTAAATTCTTTATTGTTTAATGTATTACATTAAGTCTCCTTTTCCCTCCATTTATCTCTCCCTGGCTGCCCCTAACCCCCAGTGTATGCTCTCACCCCCCACATACTCCGTTTGTGTCTGTTGGTTGAGCTCTTATCTCCTCACCCACTGCCTTCCTTCATGGGTTCCACAGTCTGTTCGATGCTTCTGTGACTCTCGTTCTATTTTTGTTCATCAGTTTATGTTGTTCATTACAGTCCACAAATGAGCAAGATCATGTGATATTTATTTTTCTCTGATTGGCTTATGTCACTTATCATAATGCTCTCCAGTTCCACCCTTGCTGCTGCAAATGGTAAGAATTCCTTCTTTTTTACCGCAGCTCAGTATTCCAATGTGTGTATATACCATGGTTTTTTAATCCACTCCTCTGCTGATGGGCACTTAGGCTGTTTCCAAATCTTAGCCATGGTAAACTGTGCTGCTTTGAACATAGGGGTGCATATATCCTTTCTGATTGGTATTTCTGCTTTCTTGGGATATATTCCTAGAAGTGGGATTACTGGGTCAAATGTCTTTGTCACTACTAATGTATAACATCTAGTCATTTTCATAGCTATCTTAGAAGCACCATTATTTTCATTATCATTCATATTTTTAGATGTATTATTTTGGATTAACCATTTTGAATGATTCAAATAACGGAATTACAGAAATGAAAAGAAAGCTCAGGAACTGCACATACCTAGTTTTAAAAAATATATAGTTCAGTAAATGATTTGTTCTAATCTCCCTCCCTCTCTGACTTCCTCCCTCCCTCTAGTATCCTGAGGAAAAATAAAGCAATGCTGCTGGCGATGAGGCAGAGGTGAGGGGCACTTCTTCCAGCTTGATCCCTCCTGGGACCCCTCTCTCATGGGAGGGCACACTCATGCCAGCTTATTGTGCAGGCTCTGGTATCCGATGGTTGGGTTCAAATCCTGCCTCTGCCACCTCCCAGGAGGCAAACGTGGGTAACTGGGTATTTTCTCTGTGTCTCAGGTTGTACATGATGGGTAATAACAGTCACTACATGGTGACACATGGCTGGAATGCGTTCGTACCTGTCAAGTGCTTGGAACACCACCTGCCCTGTAGCAGGCATTCGGGAAAGTTGGCTTTTAACAGCATCCTCTATAGAGACACCTTCAGGAAATACCATGACATGGAAGGACGTGTTTTTAAATTTACCCATTTAATCCCAAGCCCTCGGTCTGCCAATGAGCTAGTGGGGGCACTGAGGGATGAACTCATTTTCCCTACCCTGTTTCCCCAAAAGTAAGACAGTGTCTTATATTAATTTTGCTCCCAAATATGTGCTAGATCTTATTTTCAGGGAATGTCTTATTTTTCCATGAAGAAGAATACGGTACACATTTCTTGTTGAACAACAAAAAAAAGGAAATTTATTACCTGTATACGGTATGGTAGTCATTGTCGTCACAAACCAGCTCACTGATTGGCTGCACCGCAGCTGGAGCTGTTCAGGCAGGGCGAGGTCTCTTTACATCAGGAGTCAGACACCTGCCAGTAGCTTCGGGGACCTTATATTCTGGAGAGGCCTTATATTTGGGAGAGGCCTTTTTATTGGGTAGGTCTTATTTTTTGGGGGGATGCCTTATATTACAGAGGCAAAACTGGAAGTAGGTCTTATTTTGGGGGAATGTCTTACTTTTGGGAATGGGGTATGTCCACCAGGAAGGTGGTGGCACAAGATACTTAGATTTGGAGACCCACTCAAGAGTTTCCCCATGGAGGCTTGACTTTTCTCCTGAGGTTATTGGCACTTTATTCCAGGGTCACAAAGGCAAGATACACCCAACGAAGCTCTGTTAGACAGATTGCTGGACCTACCTGGGCACTGCTGACACAACGAGTGAGGGGATTCTCTGTTGTGGGGAGCTGGTCTGGGCAGCAGAGAATGTTTTCAGCAGCAGCCCTGGCCTCTACCCACTACAGGCCAGGAGCACAAAAACCTCTTCAGACATTGAGGAATGTCCTTGGGGGAAAGGAAAAGGGGGATGGATAAAATTGCATGTACCATATTTTCCAGCTATAAGAAGACTGGGCGTATAAGATGACCCCCAACTTTTCCAGTTAAAATATAGAGTTTGGGATATACTCGCCCTATAAGATGACACCCGAGGTATAAGACGACCCCGAACTTTTGAGAAGATTTTCCTGGGTTAAAAAGTTGTCTTATATGCTGGAAAATACGGTATTTCAGAACCACGGCCTTAGATCTGGAGACACTGCCAGGAAAGAACATTTATGAAGAAGGATCCAGCTCTACATGAGGCTGACACCCTACAAGTGACCCTCAGGGAACTTACCCGAGGCACACATCTTGTTCCTGTTATAGGCATGTGCAACAGTCTTTCTAGAAGTCTCTGGATCATTCATGGAGCTTAAGATGACCCCATTGGTAACAAAAAGGCCATCACTCTACCACAGTAGTACCCGCCCACCCCCCTGAGCTGTGGTTTCACTTCTCATGATTTCAGTTCCCTGTAGTAACTGTGATGCAAATATGTCAGGTGGAAGATCCCCTAAATAGCTCATACATTTTTACATTTTGCACCATTCTGGTACTGTCCTGCTGGGTCCCACCTGCCTGGAAGATGGATCATCCTTTTTTTCCATCGGGTCTACACTGTAATGCCACCCACCTGTTCATCACTTAGTAGCCACGTCGACAACAGACCTACCCTTCCAGATCACATGCTTGTGTTCAAGTAACCCTCACTTGACTTAATAAGGCCCCAAAGCCATTCATGTAATTTTTTATCATTGTTGTGATGGTTGTATTTTATTATTTGTTATTATTAATGTCTTACTGTGGCTAATATATAAGTTAAACTTTACCATAAGTATGTCTGCCTAGGTCAGTGGTTCTCAACCTTCCTAAGGCCGCGAACCTTGCATACAGCTCCTCATGTGGTGGTGATTCCCAACCATGAAATTTTGCTACTGTGATGCATCGTGATGTAAATATCTGCATTTTCTGATGGTCTTAGGCGACCCCTGTGAAAGGGTCGTTCGACCCCCAAAGGGGTCGCGACCCACAGGTTGAGAACCACTGGCCTAGGAGGTAACATGGTATATATAGGGTTTGGCACTATCTGTGGTTTCAGGCACCTACTGGTGGTCTTAGAAGAACCCTCCCCTGGCCCCGTGGGTAAGGGTGAGCTAGATCCTCTGAAGCAAAATTCATGTACTTCCCCATTGCATTTTCTTTAACAATAATACCAATTAGGGATATTATCTCAACTCTATTGCTCTTACTTAGAACTATTTGGAAAATGCATTTGGAAACTGCTTTTAAGAGCCGGTGGCAACCTGGGAGCTACATCAGGGAACAAGAACATTCCTGTCTCAAGGCATTTAGTCATCAGTTGGGAGAGTCCAGGTCAATTTTAGGTAGAATCTGGCTTCACTGTCTCAGAAATAATTTAGGATAGACTTACCAGCTTAGGTGCTTTTGATCAACCAGTAAACCAGTCCTTATTAAGCCTCCACTTTGGCATGCTTTTAAAAGAGCATGTATGAGTCCAGACCAGAAAAAAATTACAATTGAAATGTGCTCTAAAAATCATCTAATTTAGTGATTTCCAAATATCAGTCAGTGTCCTGGTATTAGGGTTTCTGCATATAATTTCCTAGAAAATTCTATAAAAGTGTGGCAGCCCCAGACTCAACCCATGGAGACAGTGACTCCGCACATGTTGGACAGAACTCATGAGCCTGTAGCTTTAACAAACATCTCTCACGATTCTGATGGGCACTGACGTCATCTCCCTCACTCCGTCATCTCCTGGCCCGGGAGTAGACTTGGGCTGACTCCTAGGTCTGCAGACACCTGGGCCAGCTCCCCTTCTCCTACCTCACACACATCTCCTTCAGGGAAATCATTCACCCCTCAGGGTGGCTCTGAAGTTTCTGGTTGGCTTTGTAGGCCCACAACTCTCCAGCCTTGAGAGTTGAAATCAGTTAACAAAAACTTGAAGGTCAGTTCTTTTTTAAGGCCGAGGAGAAAATATGCAGAACTCCAAGTCAGGAGCTCTGTCTCCAATCAGATCAATGGCTGACATGTTCTACATTTTACATTTTTAAAAAAATATATTTTATTAATTTTTTACAGAGAGGAAGGGAGAGGAATGGAGAGCTAGAAACATGGATGAGAGATATCGATCGGCTGCCTCTTGCAAGCCCCCTACTGGGGATGAGCCTGCAACTAAGGTACATGCCCTCCACCGGAATCGAATCTGGGACCTTTCAGTTCACAGACCGAAGCTCCATCCACTGAGCCAAACCAGTTTCGGCGATTTTACATTTTTTTTTAAACCAATTTGATACATTAAAGTCTAAAGACAATTTCATTGTTATTACACTGTAGTTGATGGGGATTCCTCTATTTTTGCTCATATTTCTAATGTGTTTTTTTAAAATATATTTTTATTGATTTCAGAAAGGAAGGGAAAGGGACAGAGAGATAGAAACATGAAATGAGAGAGGATCATTTATTGGCTACCTCCTTCATGCCTTCTACTAGGGGTTGATCCTGCAACCTGGGCATGTGCCCTGACGGGATTCAAACCCTCACCTCCTAGTTCATAGGTTCACACTCAACCACTGAGCAACCCTGGTTAGGCTCTAATGTGTTTTTTTTTTAAGTTTATATACTTTGATATAAAGTCTCATAACTATGAGAAACAATAAGAAAATGATTCAACAGAGAACATAATGATACACTATACACTGAGTGGCCAGATTATTATGATCTCTGAAAGCATAATAATCTGGCCACACAGTGTATATCCTATATAATAAAAGGCTAATATGTGAATCGTTCCCTCAACCAGGAGTTCGACCAGCAGGCTGGCCAGCCAACTGCCCATGTCCCCGCCCCCTGGCCAGGCTGGCCATACCCCACCCACACATGAATTCATGTACCAGACCTCAAATATATATATAATATATATATATATATATATATATATACACACACACACACACACACACACACACACACACACACACAAACACACAC
>PVJN01007183.1:0-71220 GCA_004026805.1 Lasiurus borealis | reverse complement strand
CTTCCTGAGCTTTCTCCAGAGACTGCAGAGAGACCTCTCCGGCCAGAGAGACCTCTCCAGCCAGAGAGACAGACACCTGCGGTGGCTGCGACCGCCCAGTCCTCGGACTGCCGGGTGATCATTACACTTTCCAATCTCGCCTGACAGGTGTCCTGCAGAGCCCCTAACCCCTCGCTTGCCTAACCCACTGCTTTGGTGGTGTCCAGTCAGGAAGGGAAAGGAGAAAGAAACCATCCTCCCATTTATAACCCTCTGAAATTCATCAAGACATTTCTAGGTTTCTTTTATATATATATATATATATATATTGATTGATTGATTTTACAGAGGAAATGAGAGGGAAAGAGAGATAGAAACATCAATGATGAGAGAGAATCATTGATTGCCCCCCACTGAGGATCGGGCCTGCAACCAGGGCATGTGTCCTTGGTCGGAATCGAACCTGGGACCCTTCAGTCCACAGGCCATTGCTCTATCCACTGAGCCAAATTGGCTAGGCCACTCCCAAGTACTTTTAAGTGTTAAAGAAATGTGTTTCATGCCAAACGATCTTTTAACGCCAGAATTTTCTTGATTCACATGCACAAAATCTCTGAACTATTTACTACCCCGATTCAGCTGCCACACTCCCTCAATGTGCCCAAATCCGTGTGACCGTTTTAGGCCACTCGTGGCCCAGGTCTTGGGTAGAAACTATAAGGCTACTAAGACGTCCATAAAGATAGTTTTTATTATGAGGTTGTAGTGCAGTCTTGAGTCATGAAAGGCAGGTGGTACAGTGAGGCCTTAGGGGAACCGGAGAACATTAGCTACTCTCTCTCCCCCTGGCATGCCACGTAGTTCCCGTTGTCTCTCCTCTTTCTGAGTGGACCTCATTCTCATGTCTCAGCCTCTGCTCTCTCATGACTTCAAGTTGCCTGTGAATGTCATTGACATTCTCTGTGTCAACTTGCATCTGCAGTTCTGGGGCACAAAACTCCCCAACTGGGGCCTTCAGTACATATACACTGAGTGGCCAGATTGTATGATCTCTGAACACATAATAATATGACCACATAGTGTATATCCTATATAATAAAAGGCTAATATGCAAATTTTCCCATCAACCAGGAGTTTGACCAGCAGGCAGGCTGGCCAACCACCCATGTCCCCTCCCCCTGGCCAGGCTGGCCAGATCCCACCCATGCACGAATTCATGCACCGGGGCTCTAATACAAACACACTGAGTGGCCAGATTATTATCATCTCTGAACACATAATAATATGGCCACTCAGTGTATATCCTATATAATAAAAGGCTAATATGCAAATTTCCCCATCAACCAAAAGTTTGACCAGCAGGCAGGCCAGCCAACCACCCATATCTCCCCCACTCTACTCCACCAGGCTAGCCAGATCCCACCCATGAACAAATTCATGCACCAGGCTTCACACACACACATACACACACACACACACTGAGTGGCCAGATTACTATGCGTTCAGAGATCATCATAATCTGGCCATTCAGTGTAATTCAATTCCAAGAAGGAAGCAGTGCATCCCTGGCCCAGGTTAGTTCCGTTATTCCCCCTCCTGACCAATAGCTGTGGCCGGTGAAATAGAGCCGTCTAAGTATACAAGCGTCTGCTGGGCATTTCCTCCTTGTTCCCAGAGAAGGGCTGTCAGAGAGGATGTCCATTATCACAGAAGGAGAGGGGGTAGGGGACATCGATGGTTGGCCGGCCTGCCTGCTAGTCAAACTCCTGGTCAAGGAACAATCTGCATATTAGCCTGTTAAGGTTGATGCTTATCATCATACTAGAGGCTCAGTGCACAGAGTTGTGCACCTTGAAAGGAACTGTGAACCACGAGGCTGCTATGGGCACAGGGGCAGGTCTCGGCTCATCCTCTGCACTCCTGCCTGGCCCCTTCTATTGTGGGCCCTGGTTCTCTGTCTACCAGCAGCCCCACCCACTCTTATCACCATTGCTCCCATGTGCTGACAGCACCGATCCCTGCTCGCACCCGCTGACAGTGCAGAACAATTGGGACCAGCACCAGCAGTGGGTGCAAGCAGCAGCTGCTGCCCCAGCCACCCCTCAGGAGCAGGGAGAGGTGAGAAGCCCTCAGGGACAACTGGGGCCAGCGCCAGGTGCTGGCAGCGGGTGCTAGTGGAGAGGGTGCTGGCAGCAGGTGAGAGTGCTGGGAAGGACAACAGCCTGCAGGAGCAAAGAATTTTCAGGAACCACCAGAGGCTGGCCCCAATAACAGCGACCGGCACCCTGCCTTGGTCTGGCAACCCCACTCACCTGTTCCACCATCCCATCTTGGCTGATGCCCACCACGTTCTGTGTGTGCCCCCTGGTGGTCAGCGCATGTCAGAGTGACCAGTTGTTCAGTTGTTCCCCCGTTCAGTCTATTTGCATATTAGCCTTTTGTCATATAGAATGACACATGTATGGCCAGGCACCCTCACAGTTTCCATGAAGAGCTTCAGACCTTTAATGGGCCAGCCCCACCCTTCCTTTTTCAACAGCTCTCCGCTATGTGGAGCCTCCTGCCTGGGTCATAGGCTGGCGGGAATCAAACCTTCTCTTTCTCCTTCAGTTTCTTTCTCCTTTACCTGTGACTTGGTAGGTAAACCAATAGGAGTTCTTCTAACGAACGAGGCTCTGTTCTAACCCTCATCAGTGGCTGGTTTTCTTCTTTGTGTCACAATCACACATGCCTACCACGGTTTGCATGGCAGGACACTTCCACGTTTAATTCTTTTAGTATTTCCCAATGAGACCAAGAAAGAGAGTCAGTGAGTGGGGAAGTAGACCAAATTCCCTTTCCCTTGAGCTGTTGTTTAGTTTGATCAGTCCTTACATATATCTTTAATTGTAAACAAATTGATTTATATTTGGGGGACATTTCCCAGGAGGGGGCTGGGGGCAGTAGGCAGGCTACAAAGATTTCTCGGGTGAAGGGAAAAGTAGTTCTTTTGATCCATAGACAACCTGATGGCATTTTACTGTCACAAGCACAAAACCTAAAGCTTTTGGAGAAAAAATTCCACTCCGCCGCAACTCTCAGGCTCTCGCCCACAAAGGCCACGCAGTGCTGTGTGAGACCCGGTCTTGTCTTCCAAAATCACTGCTGGGTTCCCTTTCTTTGTGCTTTCATGCTTTCCTGTACAGTGGTACCTCGAGATGCGAGTGCCCTAACATACGAGATTTTTGAGATACGAGCCGTCGTGCGAGCGAGCAATTTTTGCTTTGAAATACGAGCAACATTTGAGATAGGAGTCATCGCGCAGATCTGCCGGCTGCACACGACCCACCAGTTTACCGCGACTCGAGCGTCTCATAGTTTCCCACGCCTCAAGGTTACGGAACGAATTAAACTCGTGTCTCGAGGTACCACTGTACTGTGTGTTGGCGCCTAATCCTCTGAATGCATTCCCTCCGAGCGCTTGCAAATAAAACCCAAGACCTGCCTTCTCTGCCACGTTACAAAGAGATGTTTTCTTAATTGGATCGTGTATATCTCCTCTCACTATTTCTTCTTGAAACTCAGCTTAACTGCCAGTGTGCTGGAGGTCAATGCTTCCCAGACACACAGACCCCCCACCACCACCCTGCAGGTCTCTCCCCGTCCCCCCTTCCCTGCCACCTGTTACCCGAAACACTTTGACCAAAGCCAGGCTTCCGGCCTGCACCCCTTGTCCTGCCCCCACCTGCTGACCCTCGGCCTTCACACCTGCACGGACCTCTGTTGCCATAACAACCTCTCCCTGCTCCTGACCAGCTTTCCCAGGCGGCACCGTGGGCTCCACCACAGACTCCTCCCAGTGGAGGAAGTGCTCCCTGCCATCCCGGGGGACCCCCAGCCAGCTGACGCTCACAGCAAAGGCGCCATCTCCCTAATGCCACGCGTGGAGCTCTGCTTCCCCCCTCTCACCACTGTCATTTTCCAACAGGTCTCCCAAGGCCAAAGGCCTGACTCCTTGTCTGCCATCTCATTTGGCTGCTGAGCATTTTATTCCTTAGAGGTCCACTATTATTTTTTTTAATATATATTTTATTGATTTTTCACAGAGAGGAAAGGAGAGAGAAAGTCAGGAACATCGATGAGAGAGAGAGAGATCCATCAGCCGCCTCCTGCACGCCCCACAGTGGAGTTGTGCCCGCAAGCAAGGTACATGCCCCCCAACCAGAATCGAACCCGGGACCTTCCAGTCCGCAAGCCGACACTCTATCCACGGAGCCACACCGGTCTCGGCATGATGTCCACTATTAGTGAACTGATTCTGTACAGTCCACCAGGAACTCCATGACAGGCGTCCTCAGAAACCTGCCCTGGGCCGGAAAATCAGTTACATTCTCTTCATTCATTGTAGAGTGATGCACGTTCACACTAGTTGCTCCAGCGAATGAGCTGGGCAGTGTTTTTTCTTAATAGGAAGTCATCTCAGAAACACAGAAAGGCACACATATAAGACGATGGTGATTGGATGATAGAGAAACTAACATTTCCCAGAGATGTTAACCCAGTGTTAGGTCATGGTCGATAACGGTTTAACTGGAGAATCATGTAGTTTATGTACTTCCTTCTCGCCTGCACGGTTACTGACGTCATTGTGCTAATGCCTCTTGCTCCCCCTCACTAACACCTTCATCTCCTCAACCCGAACTCTCTTTCAGGACTAAACGATCCTAACCTACCTGCAGAAATTGAGCCTGTAATATTTTTGGAATTCTTTTTCCAGAGCCATCCCAGGATAGAATTTTATGAATGCCTACATTGTTTCCCATATCAGTAATTTACCTTACATGTAGAGCAATACGTATTTCCTCTGTATATTCTATCATTTCAGTGTCTATGTGGCAAGTAGTCTCTACTCAATGATGTATGAACGGTTAAAGTGCTTCCAAATTTTCAGACACGGATTCTCCGTTGCATATCATGTGTAGATAATGACTTCAATGTGAAAGGCATATCATTTTAGGCCAAAAAAAAAGGGGGAATATTTTTTCTAAAAAATTGATTTTGTAATGAAGTTTTAAATAAGCACCGTCATAGACAGAATAGGCTTTAGGGTGACTTTTTTTAAGTTTAGTAACATAGTAACTAGGTTTTAGGGTGACTTTTTTTAAGTTTAGTAACATACCATGATAGTTTTAAATAAAAATTTTCCTGCTTTTAACGTGAATTAAAACGACAGTTTTAAAGTTATATTTACAAAGATCAACCAAACTTGATTTGGGCAGGGAGGGAAAATATTCTCAAATAATTCATCCAAGGTAAAAAAAAAAGAGCTCGAAGCCAGTGCCTCGCACTTACTTGCTTGCCCAGCCCCTCGGGTAGAAGATCCTCAAGACACAGGCACTTAGGATATGAGGGCGATTTCCAGAAAAGCACCCCGCTGTAAGGAAATGTTTGCTGTCAGGGCAGAAGCTATAACGTCATGAAATTAGGTTTATTCTAGGCCATTGAACCAACACCTGCTTTAAAGTGAAAAAACCATGGACATACGCAACTAATCGTGCATCTGTGTGTCAGGCCTGCAGAATTATTTAGTTTGCGTTAAACTAAGTAGAAAAAGTTCACCAAGTCTGTTTATCTACATGCATTTGTGTGTGTGGTGTGCGCAGCTGGAAGGCCATTTTAACTACATGCTCTTACCAATGTTGTGTGTCGTTGGCATGCATTACGTAACCTCCTCAGTGTGTGTGTGTGGGCAGAGAGGCATGTTTCCTAGTGGCGAGCTATGCCTCTGTGAACTCAGCTGATTCCATTCAATTAGAATATGTCCCGTTGAATATCTACTATGCTTTAAGCACTGGGATGCATGTTATAAAATATATAAAAAGAAGCATGTATATGACCATCTCCGACAGGAAGCTTGAAATACCTTTGGGATTAAAGTACTCAGGTAGAAAGCAATCAAAACAATAAATCAGAAATTGATTGAAACCAAAGAGAGGCCCATAAAGTGTTAAATAAGAATGGAGGAGAGAGAAGCCAGCAGTTAGCATGGTATTTTACCAGGTGTTTGATTCTTCTAGGATAAGTTGATTTATGATGCATAAATCCAAACAATTGTGTTCTTTTTTTAAAATATATATATTTTGTTGATTTTTTTTACAGAGAAGAAGGGAGAGGGATAGAGAGTTAGAAACATCGATGAGAGAGAGACATCGATCAGCCGCCTCTTGCACACCCCCTACTGGGGATGTGCCTGCAACCAAGGTACATGCCCTTGACTGGAATCGAACCTGGGACCCTTCAGTCCGCAGGCCGACGCTCTATCCACTGAGCCAAACCGGTTTCGGCATCAATTTTGTTCTCTATATTAATGATCACCTTGCCCTGGAAACCTTAGCTCATTGGAGGGTAACCGTGACCAAGACTAAGAACCAGTCCCTTTCGTCAGGTCGAATAACATGCACTTCAGACCTCCATGCAGAGCCGGGTGACGTGCTCTGCCGATTTAACTCGACCCTGAGAGCAAACGTTCCCCCAGGCTCACTTTAGACTGACTCCTACGGGTGCCTCGGGCATCCCTGTTGGCAGAGCCGCATGCTCACCCGTCAGCCGCTTTCTGATCACCCCCAGTGCCCCCTGGCATGTAAGAGAGTGAGTTCAGAAATAAGGGAAAAGTGAGAAGACATGGAATACGTGTACGCTGCCCCTGTAGACATCCGTGTTCAGAGTCCATAGAGACTGGACAGCTGATGCCTGTCACCTGAATGCAGTCCCCGGTTGTCACGTAAAGGAGCGATGCTGTAACGGGGTGTCCGCCCTCTCCGCAGAGCCAGATCACGGTGAATGGGAACTCGGGAGGTGCCGTGAGCCCCATGAGCTACTACCAGCGGCCCTTCTCGCCCTCGGCCTACTCGCTGCCCGGCTCCCTCAATTCCAGCATCATCATGCCGCACGGCCGCTCGCTCGGTAAGTCCCTGCCCGGATCGTCAGCATTTCCATGACCATTTCACAAGAGCGAGTCCAAACCACGTGAGGAACATAGAAAGCCTCGGAGGCGCTTTTAGAAAGGAGGCAGACACACGTCCATCCGTTCACGATGAAGGACCCTGTCCCGGGAGGCACTGGGGACCGCGTGAGCACAGCCTCGGAAGGGACTGGCACCCAGCCGTTCCAAGAAACAGGCACACAGACCGCCTCTGTGCCTTCCTCTGGGGAAGGCCATTCGATATTCGGGGTGTGTGGGAGGGTTAGAGAGAACAGGAAGGGCTGTTAGGGAAAGGAGAGCTCACATCACCAGGAGCACATTCACATGGTGCGTTTCCATAGATGGTAAATGCCAGCCACCTGGAGGCGCCCTGTTCTTTCAGGGAAAACTGTCTCTGTAGAAAGTTCTCTTGGTGTCTCTACAGGAGACCTGGTTCATCGCTAAAGCAGACTAACAGGCACAGGCTGCCTCACACAGGAGTACACTCCGAACTACTGCCTCCCAAAGCAGTGAACTACTCACACTGAGGCCTGGAGACCACCCGTCAGGGATGTGAGTCCCTTTAAAGGCCGGTGCCAGGATGTCCTGAAGACACAGCTCCTAGCCTTTGGGGAATTAAGAAGGAGACAAAAGAGAGAGCTTTCCTCCAGATACGAAAGGAACACTTGAACACTTACTAAAAAACACTTTCCAGCGTGTCATTTCACGGCGCTCAGGAACGCCTCGAAGCTTGCTGGAGAAGAAACTGCTATGTAACGATGGGAACATTTTTGTGTGGCAAAATATACTACAACAGCTTACAAAATAAGCTGTTTTCCTAGTTTCTAGAAATGTAAAAACATAACCGAGAACATTAGCAGAACATAAAACCAACCCAGATGAAATCAGAGCATCAGACGCACTGAAGCTGGAAAAGGTCTCATGGTGTTGAACCAGGCCTCCAGGGGCAGCAGGAAGTGGGGAGAAAGGCAGAGGACCACGTGACCGCAGCAGAAAAGCGGGAGGGACCCACCCTCTGGCCACCAACCAACTACAGGGAGCAAGAAAGCAGAGCAGAGGCCGTGACCTCCCAGTGCCTCCCAGTTCCTCCCAGTTCCATCAGCACCCGCATTTCCCCAACACTGTTGGGTATTGAGAGGACCCGGTGCCACTAGTTCACCCAGGAACATGTGCCACGTGCACTGTGGACTCAGCTTCCGTGTCAGCACCACCTCTACAGCTCCCGGGCAGCCAGGAGACTCGTTCAAGAGAAGTCTGATGACGTGTGTGCCTTTGCTAACGCTGCGCCTGGGGTGATGGGTGACTCTCATAACGCTGGCCTTTTAGAGTATGAGAAAGCAGAACGTCCTTGGGCCAGAGCGTTGCCCTTAATTAGTCACCGGTGCGGTGTTACAGGAGGAGCCCGTTATACCTAGATTTTTTACCGAGCTGTGCATTTTGTCACGTCTGCAGTAAAACTCCACACGTGATTGCAGCCGTAATATTTCCCCAAATAATCACTGTCCGAGTCTGACTCCTTCATCCCCATGGCTCGCCTTAATGAACACAATTTTTTTTCCCTCGCCTCCACAAACAATATGTATAAATACTTGAATGTAGTCAGCGTTTTCTGTCAGAGCGTACCACTGGGTAGACTTGACATATAAACTATAAACGTGGAAAGAAATTCTCTGTATAAACATTGAACCAATTCCAGTTGGCCAATGCTGAGGTAGATCTTAAGGAGAATGTACAAACCTATCCTGCCCTAGAGAAACTCGATATTGAGCTTAGGACAAAAACTGCAAAAATGAGAGCAAGTGGAGCATAGAAGAGCATAATAAAATAAAAGTTTAGCTTGTGTTATATAAGTTCATAGAAGATCATGAACCATAAGTGAAGACAGAGTCAATACTTTTGCGTAGGCTGGAATTTTGCATATACTAGGTGCTCAAAAAGTTTATGGGTTGTTTTTTTTTTATAGAAATACTAGATCATGGCTGCTTGGTCAAATCCTTTTTAAAATTAAATGGGAAATCGGAGTCAAATATTTCATTGTATCTTACTTTGGAGCTGCCTGGAAAATATTATAGATTGAAAATGCTTTTCTGTTGCAAATTAAATAGAAAATAGTCATAATAGTAATAGCAGTTATAAATATTATAACAGTTTTTAGTTTGTATCTTCTTATCCTTATAATGATGAGTTAAATTTCTAAGTCTTGTTTATGAAGACTTATATAAGTTTTCTGCCAACGCACAGTGAGTATATCATTGCTAACCTAAAACATGAGGACTTTTCCGAATCCATATGAAAAGAGACCTTTCTGAGTGACAGATCTGACCAACTGTGACAAAGAATCATTCTTGGTCACCAAAATTTTAAAATTTATTATAAAAAAAAAGAAGGGGGGAAACAAAAAAAAGGAAAAAAAACAGGAAGTTGTATTATCAGTTGCACCAGGTGAATGGTAACCATGTTGACTTTCACAAATATCTCCGAATTGAGAGTAAGTGGAACATATAAGTACACTACGTCCCCTCCTTTCTCGTGAAAGTATAGCAAGAGTTAATGACCATGGCATGAAGAGAGGGACAGGATAAATCCCACCTCATTTATATGCTTGGGGCTATTTGTATCCTCAAGGGGCCAGAAGTCCTGGTTTCTGTGACTTTAAAAGCAAAGACATGATGGCCATCTTGGCTAGTCCAGTAAAAACGAATACTAATCATTTCAAGTCATTTATTTTCCCATAAGCCAAGTACACGTTTGGATCCGAGGTTGTTTTCATGTGATTTTTATCTTTGCTTTATTTTTATGAAGCCACTGCTCAAGACTCCACGGTCACATCTTTTGTCCCAAGAGCACATTTCAGTGCTTTTAAACAGCGAGCTGTTTCACACAGAGAATATAACGCAAACGATGAGCCGGATTCAACTTGTCCCAGCTTCTGCCCCCCCCCCCCCCAGGATTACTGGGGAAACGAGAAGAGGCAGCACATGCCACGGGTCACAAGCCCCTCACCAGGTTGCTCTGCCCCTCACCCTGCTCATAAAATGGGGGGGTCTTGTCAGAGGTGTGCTCCACACGCACCTCCCCGTCAACAACCAGAGGCTCAAACGTAAGGTGACTGAGTTGAGAGAGAGAGAGAGAGAGATGGAAATGTAGACGAGGCCACGTTTGGCCTAACTGTGCAAGAGGTACCATCCACGTCCGGCTCCCCGAGCATCGCGTGCCTCACACGTCACCCGTTCCCTCCCCAGATTCCACGGAGACGTACGCCCAGCACGCGCAGTCCCTGGACGGCACGGCGGGCAGCTCCATCCCGCTGTACAGGTCCTCAGAGGAGGAGAAGAGGGTGACCGTCATCAAAGCGCCCCACTACCCGGGCATCGGGCCGGTGGACGAGTCCGGCATCCCCACGGCCATCAGAACGGTAGGCCAAGCTCGACAGCTCCTTGTCTGATCGAACGAGCACCGCCGTTCTCATGCGTGTGACGCTGTGTGTGGCAGAGGGAGGGCTGTCCCCGGGAGCTGGTGCCACCAGCTGCTTCTCCGTTTTAATGCAAAATCACGAAACGTGCGATTTTGTCCGACGACAAACGTCTGTTTCACCTTCTACCCATGAGCACTAGGGCAATAGGGAGCGAAGGGGAGAGAAATGTGACTTTGTGGCTGCGCTGAATTGCCAGGTACCTTGCAGACACCCCAGTGGTTTGCTCCCGGAAAGGGATGTGTGTGTGGACACGACCAGGAGCTGAGGACCTGGGGGTTGGGGGGTGGCCGGGAGGTGAGATGATCAGAGTGAAGGGAGTTCGTGTCATGGAAAGAGACAACCGGGAAAACACACGTTGGAGAGTTTCCCTCTTCAGCTCGGGGATGCTGAGTGAGAGCGGATTTTTTTTTAGTCTCGAAACGCTGCCAGGGCATTGCTCAGCGCTTGGGGCAGCCCCTTCTGGCAAAGCCCAGCAGTAGCAGCGGCTCCGAGGGCTGGGCAGGCAGCCTCGGCGGAGCCAGTCCCTGGACGACCGGGTCTGTGTGCCCCCGGCCGCCACCAGCCCCGGGGACCGAGACACCACCAGGATGAGGACGGCAGCGCGAGTGCAGGTGACGCTGGGGGCGGGGGGCTGCCCACGCGTGTCCGCAGCACCCACACACCTGGCTGGGAGGTGGCCGGGAGCTGCTTCCCCGGAATGCAAACCTGGGGGGGAGAGAGGAGGCGAAGGCGATGGAGGGGAGAGGAAAAGGGGGGGAAAGGGATCAGGCCGGACAAAAGTGGGGGTTTCCTTCTCTCCTCGAACCTGTGTTTATTGTGTGGGGATTCCGTGTTCTGTGTACAGAGGGACGAGTTAAAAATTAACTATTCCAAGCATCTGGACGAGAGCTGGAAGCCAAAAAAAAAAAAAAAAAAAAAGAAGTCTGTATAGCAGCGGCTGTGAGTTGTATGCCCGGGAGATGGGGAACACTGAATGTGGCTCATTACAAAGTCCTGAAGGTCTGTGTGGGAACTGGTGATTGTCATGGTGAAGGGACAGAAACAGTCCGGGGATCACGACAAACAGTCTTAATCTCAGGGTGACTGCGTGTTTCTGGTGACAGTGTTTTGTTCTCGGCTTCCCTGTCAAGCTTTCTGATTCAGAACGGTTACACTTAAAACTTTCTTCCTCATCATGTGGGGATATGGTGTCAGGCAGGGATGCGGTCATTGGTTGTTTAATTGATCTCTGAGGCATAATATATACACAAATTTGGAGACCCCTGACTCTATATGGTTACAGATTCTCTCTGAAAACTTTGATCTGAGACTCCGGGTGTGTTTCTAAGTCAAGGAATGATATATAGACATGAACGCACAAAGCCTGACCTTTTGCTTCTAACCCATAAAGATGTCATTTTCTTAAAGAGCCAGGCCTTGCTTGTTCGTTTTTAAAAGGAAAAAAAAACTGAGACGCGATGGATGGTGAAAACGGAGTAATATTAAACTTTGATACTGTTTATATATTGCTGGATCGTGAGCACGGCTAGACGTGAATCCGTTAACACATACACCTTACTCCATGCTAGTTTTCAATCCCTAAAGCCGAAGGTAAAGCATCGTTTCTCTGTCCAGCTGTGCTCTTATTTGGCCACTGAGGACTTTACCCAGAAGGTGCAGGTCTAGCTGCTCTCTCCCGGCCGGGCCCTGCACATCCCCAAGTATAGCCGTGTTTACAAACGCCGAGTCAGGCCAGGGCTGAGCCTCCGCAGGCCAGGAATCCGGGGCTGGTTTCCTTCCTCGGCCGTGTAGACAGGCGTGATTCTCACCCCGGGCCGCCTCGCATGGCCTGTCTGCCGGGCGAATGTGTGCCCACCAGCGGCAGCCTCATCCTGTGTGTGAAACCCGCACAGACGCGGCAAACAGGATTGTGCACAGTCACCCAGAAACTCCAGAAAGCCAAGAGGCAACAAGCGGACCTTTGAGCGACCTGAACGGAGGGAAGGAGCTCCCCCGACGGCCCTCGCTCATGTGACCCGGGCCCTCTGTGTTCGCCTTTTACCGCCATTCTCAGCAGCAACAACAGAACGAACCGGGTGCGGGTCCCCGGGGGCCGTCTCATGACAGCCAGCTGGTGAAGCGACATTCAAGACTCCTTTCTTCTCCGGCAGACACAGCCCCATTGGAGCTCCTTCTCTTTTTTTTTAATCATTTTTCTTTTTTTTTTTTAACTCTCACCTGAGGATGTTTTTCCACTGATTTTCTTTTTAAATATATTTTCTTGATTTTTTTTTTTTTAGAGAGAGGAAGAGAGAGGGATAGAGCGTTAGAAACATCGATCAGCTGCTTCCTGCATGCCCCCTACTGGGGATGTGCCCGCCACCAAGGTACATGCTCTTGACCAGAATGGAACCTGGGACCCTTCAGTCCGCAGGCCGACGCTCTATCCACTGAGCCACACCGGTTTCGGCTCCACTGGTTTTTAGAGAGTGGAAGAGAGAGGGAAAGGCAGACCGAGGAGAAATATTGTTGTGAAAGAAGCACATCAGTTAGTCGTCTCCTGCATAAGACCCAGCCAGGGCCCGGACCAGGAAGGAGCCTGCAATGGAGGTACATGCCCTTGAGCAAAATAAGACTTGGAACCCTTCAGTCTGCAGGCCGACGCTCTAGCCCCGTGGTTCTCAACCTTCCTGATGCCCCACCCTTTAATACAGTTCTTCATGTTGTAGTGACCCCCAACCACAGAATTACTTTTGTTGCTACTTCATCACTGTCATTTTGTCATTTTGCTGCTGTTATGAATCATAATGTAAATAAATATCTGTGTTTTCCGATGGTCTTAGGTGACCCTGCTAGCAGTTCTCAACCTGTGGGCCGCGACCCACAAGTTGACAACTGTTGTTGTAGAGCTAAGACCATCAGAAAGCACAGATATTTACATTATGATTCATAACGGCAGCAAAATGACAGTGATGAAGTAGCAACGAAGATAATTTTATGGTTGGGGGTCACCACCACATGAGGAGCTGTATTTAAAGGGTGGGGCATTAGGAAGGTTGAGATCACTGCTCTAGCCACTGAACCAAACCGTCCAGGACCACGTGAGCATTTCTAAAGTGAAAAGGAGCAAGCACCGACTGGAATAACCGCATCGTGGTGTGGAGAGAAGGTGCCTGTTTCCCTTGTCGGAAATCCCTGCATGTCACATCATGCAGAGTTCTGATCGTCTGTCAGCTGCAGGAATGCGGACATCCCGTTGTGCTCAGCCGAGGTCACAGAAAACGCCGAGCAGTGGATTTCTGGTAGCTGGTGTCCGTGCGGAGTAACTTTGAAGGACACCCCAAAAGTAAACATCCTCACCGTCGAGGAGACGTCTGTTTACTTAGTCTCGGGATCAGCCATAACTCTCTCCCCGGTGGCATTCATAAGACGGAGCCGAAACGCTTCGAGG
This sequence comes from Lasiurus borealis, assembly GCA_004026805.1. Taxonomy (NCBI): domain Eukaryota; kingdom Metazoa; phylum Chordata; class Mammalia; order Chiroptera; family Vespertilionidae; genus Lasiurus; species Lasiurus borealis. The sequence goes on along the minus strand of PVJN01007183.1, from coordinate 57,375 downwards.
GCTTCTTTTAGAATGGGACCCAGCGTTTTTGTGGGACCGGTTTCATATGCCCCTTTGCCAACTGGCTGGGCAGGCCTGGCACCTCCGTGCTCACCATATAAAGCTAGCAGCTGGCAGGCCTGAGCTCCGGCCTGCTGTGTGCCCTCCAGCCGGGCAGGAGAAGGCCTGTCTGTCAGGATCCATGGCCACGTACAGGGCTGTGACTTACCACGTCCTGGTTACCATCGGCCGTGTCCAGGTAGAACTTTTCTGCCACAAGCTTTTGTCTTCTTGTCTGTTGCTGAATACTGTAGGGCAGTGGTTCTCAACCTTCCTAAGGCCGCGACCCTTTAAGACAGCTCCTCATGTGGTGGTGACCCCCAACCATAAAATTAATTCCGTGGCTACTTCATCACTGTCATTTTGCTACTGTTATGAACTGTAATGTAAATATCTGATAGGCAGGATGTGTTTTCATTGTTACAAATTGAACATAATTAAAGCAAAGGGATTAATCACAAAAACAATATGTAATTATATATTGTGAAATATTTATTTCTAATTACAAATAAATGAAATTTTTTGTCTTGAATCGCGGTGTAGCATGGGTAACAGTCTTCCTATGACAACAGTAAACTATATTGCTACACTTTGCTACACCGAGGAGCAGTGTGTGGGTTCCTAAGACCATGGGAAATAGGTGTTTTCTGATGGTGTTAGGCGACCCCTGTGAAAGGGCCGTTTGACCCCCAAAGGGGTTGCGACCCACAGGTTGAGAACCACTGATGTAGAGAAAATAAAGCTTAATGAAAGATAAATGGATCTTTTATATCCCTGAAAGACACCTGATCAGTTATTTCGTTTATACCAGCAAATTATAGCTGGTCTTCATCACTGACCCCCATCCCACCAGCTACCACCATGTGAGCATAAAGTCCATCAGCAATCCCCTCCGTTTTTCCATTCCAAAAGGAGTGTAGAATGAAGAGATGATTCACCACAAAGTCAAGTAGTCCTTGAAAGTGTATCTGTCCTTGTGTGATATCAGGCTCATAGATGCCGAGACACCAAAATAAAATTGGACAGAGCGCAGAACTCGGTGTCCAGATGAAAAATACGCAGTGGCCACATTTCTGAGAGAAAAATGAGGATATCAAATTGAAACCAAAGCTGAGTCTAACCAGCATCAGAATATTTTTGTGGCAGTCCTGATGGAATAGTTTATATCAAGGGAATTGTCTCGGAAAGTCGGGTATATTTAGTCTCTGTACACACAGTGGTTGAACCTCTTGCCCTAGTAGCTCTGGAAAAAAAGTTGAGATAAAGATCTTGCCAAGAAAAATCTTTAATTAGGATTATAAAGGTCCCTGTCTCTTTTCACAGGTACACAATGTGGTCGAGTTCCCTGCAATAATCTGGATTCATTCATTGTTTTATTCTATAAATATGTGATGTCTCCTAAGGTTTTTTATTGAGCCTTTCTTATAGTGTAGGCATTGTTCTAGATCTTTCTGTGTACATCGTCTCATTCAACTTCCATAACAATCCTATGATGGGTGGATATAATTATTTCATTTTTAAAAAGGAGAAAAAAAGGCTCTCACAGGTCACCTACCTTATCCCAATTCATATTGGGAGGAAACAGCAATGAAAGGATGTGAGCTATGAATCGAGGCTGATCTGACATTAATTGTCTTCTCACCGCTATCACATCAAAAGCCTGGGCTGCGGACGGGGGCACTTCTGTGCACAAGGAATTTCCCAGTTAGCAAAGCAAACGTTGTAAATGTTTTATTACCAGGTTAAAAACATTTTTGAGACAACATCTCCATTTTTAGAATCGCTCTCAGGCTCTGGACTGTGTCCCCACACTTGGTACTTTAGTAACTTAAAAGTAGAAAATATTCAATTTTTCTCTCTCTGAACCTAAGTTGACCAGAATGCAGTGAGAGTAAAAAAATATCCCTTTGCTAAGAAATTTGTAGCCTCACTTTTTACCGCTGCTGGCACGTGTTTTCAGTCTATACAATGAGGTGGCTGGATTTTTTTCCCCTATTTTTTTCTCAAAAAAAATAGTATCTTAACCAGAACATTCACTAAAGAGGTGTTTAAGGATAATGATAATTATCTCCCAAAGGAGTGAAGGACACTGTGATAACCCTGTACCTCTTATTCAGTGACTTTGATATAAACACTAGAGGCCCGATGCACGAAAACCATGCCAGAGTGGGCCTTCCTTCCCCCAGCTGCCTGCACCGGCTCTCCTCTGGCACCCGGGACCCGGGCTTTCCTCGCAGCCCTGGCTTTGTCCGGAAGGACATCTGGAAGGTGGTCCAGAAGGACGTCCGGTCTCATTAGCATATTATACTTTTATTATGATAGATGTTTGTGCAAACATTAATTGTCGAGTGCTGGGCAAAACTCTGGTTGAGGGTAAATGGAAACTCTAGCACGTATAATGCTCCAGTTCAGCCTAAACTCAAACAAGGGGTAATGTAGTCACACACTGCACGCAGATCTGGATAAATGACTGGTCTTGTCATCGTGAGAAAGATTTTTATAAACCAGAGAACATACATTCGCTATGAAAAAGGGTAAAATGTAGAAAGAAAAGCATGAAGGAGCGACATCAGTCCGGAAGCAGCTTGGTAACTGCTGGACCTTCTCTCTTACAGACGGTGGACAGACCGAAGGACTGGTACAAGACGATGTTCAAGCAAATCCACATGGTGCACAAGCCGGGTACGCACGACGCTCCGTGTTCCCAGCGGGTCCCCGAGGGTTGACGGATGTGTATGCGCCCCCCCTGTTTACACGGTCGGTTCACCCCAAAGGTCAAGAGCCTCACACGCTGGCTGGCCTCCAGTGTTTCTCATGACCGTTCCTCCTTATACCCCCCCTTCCCACCCTGAACCCTGTGTCCCCGCCTCACCCCCATCCGCCAAGCAGCCTCTTAGGTGACGACCAGCTGCTCTGGTCCCTTCCCTTCGTCCTCCCTTGTCCACGGTCCTAACCAGTGTGGCCTGCTGTCCGCTTAGACAGACTCGTCATTCCTCTGTCCCCGTGTCTACTCCCTCTCCAGAAAGTGGGTCTCGCTGAGTTGACAGAGATATTTAAAGCGCTTTCTACAGGGAAAGCCAGGCCTCGGAAGAGAAGGCTGGAGAGTGAGGCAAAGGTACTGACCTTGGAGGCCCGAAGAGCAAACAGGTTACGGACAGTTTCAAAAACAGTACAGTGATGCCTCGAGATACGAGTGCCCTAACATACGAGATTTTTGATATACGAGCCGCCGAGTGAGCAATTTTTGCTTTGAAATACGAGCAACATTTGAGATAGGAGTCATCGCGAGGATCAACTGGCTGCACACAACCCACCAGTTTACCGAGACTTGAGCGTCTCATAGTTTCCCACGCCTCAAGGTTACGGAATGAATTAAACTTGTATCTCGAGGTACCACTGTATTTGGTGAAAAAAAATTATAGTATGTTGAGCGAGGCATAGCACCCTGGTTTCTAACAGAAGTCTGCTTTTCTGCTGTGGTCTGGTGACGCCACCTGCATTACCATCCTATGTATGTTTCGTTTTCTAGATGATGACACAGACATGTACAATACTCCTTATACCTATAACGCAGGTAGGACGGCTCTCCCGGCTCGCCATGAAGATTTTGCAACGCTTGCAATGCTTGGAGGAATTCAGCCTCACTTTTTACCCCTGTGGGCGCATGTGTGCAGTCTACCCAGTGAGGAGGCTGCTTGCCCACCCCCCACACACCCCCTCTTTCTCACAGCATGCCTAACAAAAGGATCCATCTCCTCCCGCGGCTCTGAGAACTAACACTGTTTTTAGCTTCCATTCCCCATGCGAGCTGCTGCTCGGCTGCAGGAATGTTTAACTCCGCTGTGAGGGCCAGCCTGAAAGAACACACTGTCGCGGGTACAAAGTCAGATAAAGATCGCCTTTTATCGGGGGAGAGGGAGGGAGCGCCATTGCGTAAGATCTCGCAGATACCAGTCGGGCACAGTGTTCTGTGACCTTGCCCAGGCTTCGGCTCCAAAATGAGCCCATTCAGGGGAGGGCTGTTTAAAATCCCCCTCTGCCGGCCGCTCTCCTGACTCAGAGCTTCCCCGGGGCATAAAGAGCAACGTCAAGGCCAGGCGTTTCTGCTCGTGCTCGAGGGTGTTGGCATCTGGGGAAGTGGTGGCAGGGAACCCCGAGGAAGTGTTTCCTGCCAGGACTTTCTCCTGATGGCACATCGGGGAACCCCACACAGAGATCGTGCTCCAGCTCAGCCGAAACTCGGCCTCAGGCCCTGTCCCTGCTCAGCCTCGGGCTCCAGACCGCTAGCTGGGTCTGTTCTTTCTTTTTTCTTTTCTTTTTTTTAATATATTTTATTGATTTTTCACAGAGAGGAAGGGAGAGGGATAGAAAATTAAGAAACATTGATGGGAGAGAAACATCAATCAGCCGCCTCCTGCACACCTACCTCCTACTGGGGATGTGCCCACAACCAAGCTACATGCCCTTGACCGGAATCGAACCTGGGACCCTTCAGTCCGCAGGCCCGACGCTCTATCCACTGAGCAACACCGGTTTCAGCTGTTCTTTCTTTAGAGCAGGCTCAGCAGGTGGGTCTGTGCCCTGGCCGGCCTGGCTCCGAGCTGCAAAGGATACCTAAGGGCCGTCGCACACTCCCTTGAACTCAGGGATTTTGCTACTCGTCTCCAAAGACAAATAGAGAAGTAACAACACAGGAAACAAACAAACGAGTGCAGAGAACAGGCAGAGAGGTGACAAACTCTGGGTTTTCTGCCCCTGACATTCCACGTTTCCCACGGGGCCCACGAGAGGGTGCCTCAGTTTTTCCTTCTGGCCACAGGGGCTCCCGAGTCAACTCCTGGGCTTAATCTGTTAAGAAATCAAAATTCAGCTGAGACCAGTGTGGCTCAGTGGATAGAGTGACAGCTTGCAGACTGAAAGATCCCAGGTTCGATTCTGGTGAAGGGCATGTACCTTAGTTGCGGGCACATCCCCAGTGTGGGGCGTGCGGGAGGCAGCTGATCCATGTCTCTCTCATCGATGTTTCTAACTCTCTATCCCTCTCCCTTCCTCTCTGTAAGAAATCAATAAAATATATTAAAAAAGTGTTTTAAAAAAATCAAAATTGAGCTGAGCGCATTTTAAAGATCTCATTGGCTTTGGTCAGTGATTCACGAGTCAGGCCACGGCTCCTCTAGCAGAGAGGAGCTGCGAGGAGCTGCAGGACATGAAAGAGGTTACAGGCAAGGGGAGCAGGATGCGGAAGGGAGAGCAGGCAAGAAAGTGGGTGGTCCCTGAGGTCACCTTCCCTTAGTGGGGGGCTGGGTCTATCAGGCCGATGGCCTAGCCAGTGCTGCCCAGGTGGCTCCTGCTGGTTAAGGTTCCCCGTGTCTGAGGGAGGCCTCCACTGGGATTAGGTCGAGTCCAGTGTGTGACGTGGGATCTTTGCAGAAGCAGCTCCACTGGGGGCCCGTGGTCCTATTTTTAACGAGCTCTGAAGCTGACGTAGACTTGAGGCCAAAAGAAACGTGCAGGCATCATCTCTTTTTATGTGTCCTGGCCGTTTGCATGGAACTTCCGGAGAAGGAAAGTGACCATAGACTTAGAAGACTGAGGTTGCAGGCAATTCAGCATGTTTTGCATCCATTAGTCATTAGTCAATCAAACAATAGTTACATGTAACCTTGTGGAGCCTTTGGAGAGAGTAGACAGATCAACTTCATCAAGTCTCTGCCCTTCGACTAGCCCTCCATCCCGCTGTCATGGGTCTTGCTCCTTCTGCCTCTTTTTTGTTTCTGTCATCTCTGTGACCTTCTTCACCCAACCAGTCCTTCGGGGTCCACTCTGGTGCCTTCGGTTCCATGATATCTTAGACCAGCGGTTCTCAACCTGTGGGCCGTGACCTGTTTTCTGATGGTCTTAGGCTCTACAGCAGTGACCCACAGGCTGAGAACCACTAGCAGGGTCGCCTAAGACCATCAGAAAACAGATATTTACATTACGATTCACCACAACACGAGGAACTGTATTAAATGGTCGCAGCATTAGAAAGGTTGAGAACCACTGTCTTAGACCAATCCACTGTCTTCTAAAATCTTTTCACTACCGATGGATCTTTTCCACATTTGGCCTTTACCATGTTGCCGATTATTTTCCACCCGAGTTCTATCTGCGTCTCATGTCCCAGCTGCGCTGCAGGCTTACGCAGGCCTTCTGTTTCCTTAAGCCTGGCCCGGCACATACACAGCTTGCTCAGCGTTGTGTTTCGTTGCCATTAACATGTCAGTGATCATAGATGAATCAGAGCCTTCAGAGTAAGAGGAGACATTTGAAAACAGCTCTGGGAAGCATTTTTAATCTCCCTCTGAAATCGTAACTATTCGCTCGTTTCTGTTCTCCGGGAGAACATTTGCCGAGTCCCTGTAAGTCACGCCGCGTGCTAGTCTGAATGATTCGCTAATTCTAAAATGACTGACAAAGATTTACGGCCACCCATGCCTGCGTACACAATACCGTGACAACACATTAACCTGCTCGTAAAGATTAACACATTCATCGCTAACGATCGCCCTGCCCCACGCATGCAGAACGGATATGCTTATGGATGATCAGGCGGGCACCATCACTGGGTATTTTATGGGGCACTTTAAGAACCTAACGCACTTTTTAAAATGTCACTGGCCGCTGTTTGTTTTGTCCCGTTGTGTCTCGCGACAGGCCTGTACAACTCCCCCTACAGCGCTCAGTCCCATCCGGCCGCGAAGACGCAGACCTACCGACCCCTCTCCAAGAGCCACTCAGACAACGGCACGGACACCTTTAAGGACGCCGCTCCCCCGGCCCCTCCCCCCCAGGTCCCTCCTCCGGTCCCACCGCTTCGACCCAGAGACCGGTCTTCGACGGAGAAGTAAGGCATTTCCCCCCAAAGAGGCCCGCCCTCATTTAGCCTGGGATGAAGGCAAGGCCGCATGGCAGCCAGTGGGAGAATAGGTGGAGATGGTATATACAGCGGTACCTCAAGATACGAGTTTAATTCCTTCCGCCACCTTGAGGCGTGGGAAACTATGAGACGCTGGAGTCACGGTAAACTGGTGGGTCGTGTGCAGCCGGCCGGTCCGAGCGATGACTCCTGTCTCAACTGTTGCTCGTATTTCAAAGCAAAAATCGCTCGCTCGACGGCTCGTATCTCAAAAATCTCGTATGTTAGGGCACTCGTATCTCCACGTACCACTGTGTATGTATATATGGTCTTCAGTCAATATAGGTAGTCCTCAGGTGACGTCGAACTCAACGTACATCATTTTGTGGTTAAGTCTCCACCTCCCATTTACTTATTTAAAAAAAAAGTTCCATCATTTCGACATACGCACATCTGTGCTTTATGTTTTTTATTTATTTACCACAAGGAAAGGTCAGGAATTGTTATCGCTCTTTTAATTATTTTTTTTACTGTTTCACTTCATTGCTGCTGTGTATGCGCTCCATGTGAGTGACGTAGGTGCTGGTGTAGGTGGGTTCTGACTTACGGTGAAAATCGCATGATGTTTGCATAGGAATGGATCTCCGATGGAACCCGAGGACCTAGTGTACATGTATCTCATATACCCCCTCCCCCCTCTATTGAGATTATAGTAAACACCTTTGCAAGTTTAGTTCATAATATTACAGTGACCTCAGTCAGACCTGGCATAACAGAGGCACAAGACTTTTTTATTTTTTAAAGGCACAGAAGACAAATGAAAAGAAACCATTGACGTAATCTTTTTGGCAGAGCAGCCCAGAGACTGTGCCGTTCATTTTCAGTGTTCTCAGATTGGAAATGTTAGGTCTATTAATTATTTAAAAACTCCCCTCTGATACACAAAAATATATCTTTAATAGCAGGAAAATTATTCATGAGCCATAAATAAGTCATGAGTTAGTGTCTACCTGTGACTCATTTCCACCAGTTTTTCAAGATGATACTAATTTTCATTTCCCCCCAGAGATGTTTTTATAGGAACTCTCCTCACAGAAATAAAAACGTATAAACAAACTTGCACGGCACCACTTGAGAATTAAGATTCTGACTAATCATCCAATTATAGGCGGCCTTTATCGAGGGTGTGCTAGGAGCCAAGCACTAGGCGAGTACTTTTCCTCTGTCATAGCACTTAATTCCAAGAACCCGTGAGATAAGGTTTATTTTAAACCCATTTCAGAGAGAAAGACACTAAGGTTTAGCAAATTGAAACAACTTGCTCAGCTCAGACAGCAGAGTTCAAACCCACCTCTGACTGAAATCGTGGCTCGTGTTATACAGGCAATAAGTAAGGATATAACAATAATTCAGTCTTGATGCCGATTATGGTAAGCATTATGGTACCCATGTCAAAACTACCATACCCATGTCAAAACTATTATATTTAGCACCACGTGGTGTCATTAAGAGGGACTGATGGTATATAAGGTATAAGATACCACGAAAAAGGACACAATTCATGTGTGAGAAGATTCTCATTGCACCAGTCTTCTCACGATGGGATTTATGTTTAGAATGGTGATGTCTTCTTAAATTGGATAAATATCTAGACATGAATGGCATCTCTGCCATGAAACAGCACCAAAACTAACTCAGAATTAAACGTATTATTTATTCTATGTGTTTAGTGAAAAATCAATCTCTCGTTAAGAAATATGCCAATCTTGCTGAAACCGGTTTGGCTCAGTGGATAGAGCATCAGCCTGTAGACTGAAGGGTCCCGGGTTCAATTCTGGTCAAGGGCATGTACCTTGGTTGCGGGCACATCCCCAGTGGGCAGTGTGCAGGAGGCAGATATTTCTCTCTCATCGATGTTTCTAACTCTCTATCCCTCTCCCTTCCTCTCTGTAAAAAATCAATACAATATATATATTTTTTTAAAAAAAGAAATATGCCAATCTCTTAAAAATTCCCCAAACCGCTGAATATTATTGCTCAGTTTACCAGAACGCCAGCGCTAGCCCCTCACTCTCCTGTCCCTAAAGGCTCTTCCGGTTCCAGCATGGCCGGGGCCAGCATCCATCCTCCAGGGCCAGCCTGGCCCCATCCACAGCAGGCGGCTCCTCTTCCTTCTGTAGCACCAGCCCCCCTGCCAGCTTTCCTTCCACAGTCCTGTGGCCGCCCCTCAGAGTCCGTTAGGTCAGGAAAAGGCTGCTCCCCGGTGTCCGGGGACGGGAGGATGCTGGCTCGGGTGTTTCCAGGGTCGCACAAAGGAAGCCCTCGCAGCTGGCTGCCCTGGATGGATGGCAACCCAGGTGGCCCTGTGGCGCTTCCCACAAGCCAGGCCGCCACTGGAACCAGGTCCAGCGTGGTGTGTGCATGACTCCTTGTCACTTCGAGTGGAGGGTGCCAGGTCAGAGGGGGGGGACAGTCACATGGAATGGAGCGTAAGCATCATTTAACTTCCAACACAGACGTGCACGCCGCCCTGGCATCGATCTAAGGGTTTACCAGTAGCCCCCTGGCTGCCTGGCTCCTCATCCTTTGTGTGAGTGTCTGAGCAGCAGGAGGAGAACATCAATGAGAGAAGAAGGAAGGAAGGAAGGAAGGAAGGAAGGAAGGAAGGAAGGAAGGAAGGAAGGAAGGAAGGAAGGAAGGAAGGAAGGAAGGAAGGAAGGAAGGAAGGAAGGAAGGAAGGAAGGAAGGAAAGGGAAGAAGGAAGGAAGGAAGAAAGAAAGGAAAGAAGGAAGAAAGGAGGGAAACAGAGGAAAACATAATATGAAGTAAAAGAAATGACTTCCTCAAAATCATTTATGTAAAACAAAGCATAAAATATGGTATTTGGGACAGATTAGCTTTTGATCCTATGTGACTTTTAAAAAAAAATCTATACGAAAACTCACTTTGAGAACAGCGAGAGGATGGATGCGCCTGCTTTGAGCGGGGAATTACCCTCACAGGTAACTTGGTGCTTCCCTCCAGGCATGACTGGGACCCTCCGGACAGGAAGGTGGACACGAGGAAGTTCCGCTCGGAGCCCAGGAGCATTTTCGAGTACGAACCGGGGAAGTCGTCCATCCTGCAGCACGAGCGACCAGTAAGCACTTGTCCGGACACGAGGCCGGCTCTGTGGGCCCCGTGGTTCCTACCGAAACCCGAATCTCGTTTCGCTTAGCAGTGTTTGTCGCCAGGGGGCTTTGCTGGGCGTCATTTAGAAATCACGTTTATTTTGTACCGTGTTCTGGGCATCGTGTCTCGGTAATGAGGATGCGGCTTCTAATATGTATCGTTCCTGCCAGTCCAATATAGGATGTCACTCTGTTTGCATGTAACCATAGCCATGCCTCGTCATGGCGATGAGTTTAATTGGAGAGAAAAAAAGAACACTCATACATGCAAGGCTTCATCCTGGTCTACATTGCTAGTGAGAAAACTCACTCATTCATCTCTTGGATACAAACACACCCAGGCAGTAGTGCCTTCATTGCTCCATAGGTTTGTTTCTATTTCTAGAGCTTCAGGGGAAATTTTCCAAGTGTCTTTTTAGAACAAGTCGGTCTTAATGGCTTCTTATTAAATCTCACTCAGGTTACCGAGCCTCGAGCTTCCTGACTGTCCGGGTAATGGATCAAGATTAAACTTTGCAGGATCTTACGATTCTGTCTTTAAAGTCTTTAAAGCCTGTGCAAAGAAAAGGGAGGGGTCAGGAGCCGTTTGCTTCCCCGAAGGGCAGTTAACGCACCGGCTCTGGCGTGGCCCTCCTGGTCGATAGGTCCCCACCTTCCTTCCTGGCCCCGTTCCCCTCCCTGATTGGTGCCCTCAGGATCTCTGGAACTGTCCTTCCTCTGCAGCCTTGTCCTAGTCCCTTCGAGGTAAACGGTGGATGTCATTTGCAGCTTACTCTCTGCTTTGTCTTGTCTTTTTTTTTTTTAATATATTTAACTGATTTTTTATAGAGAGGAAGGGAGAGGGAAACATCGATGGTAGAGAAACATCGATCAGCTGCCTCCTGCACACCCGCTACTGGGGATGTGCCTGCAACCAAGGTACATGCCCTTGATTTTAATCGAACCTGGGACCCTTCAGTCCTCAGGCTGACGCTCTATCCACTGAGCCAAACCGGTCAGGGCTGCCTTTCTCTTGTCTTAAAAGAATTTAGGTGTCAGTGAAGAGGAGAGAGTTTTCTTTGGTGGCTCCTTTAAGAGTATCCAGGAAACCACATGACCATATTGAATGCAAGGCCAGCGCTGAGATGCGATTGGAAACCCTGGCCTCACCACACCCACGTTGAATGTCCTGGATTTAGTTTTTGGAAGCCTGTATTTATGGTGATGTTCTTGAGAAACGGGTTCAAGAACCTCATAATCACAAAATCCATAGTGATGTTTAAGCCTTTTTTTTTTTTTTTTTTTTGGCCATTCTACAAATAACTCCTATCTTTCAGAGTAACAGAATTTTCACAGGAAAATCTGAAAAAATTGAGCATGCCTGAGTCGCAAACTCCATTGCAAATGTATACCCCACTTACTAGGTTCTGTGATTGAATTTTGTCATTTCCGGGATGAGAATTGAATGAATCACAAGGTCACCATTGCATAAAATTGAAAATGGCAAAATAAGGTCTCAGATCTAAGTGTCAATACCAAAACTTTAACGATCACTCTCACAGTTGATGATACTCTTAGGGTGATGCATGTTGTAACTGCAGTGAAATGTCTTGAGGGAAAAGGATGTTTCTAGTATTGACTCATATGAGCAAAATTATTGGGCACCAACTACGTGCCAGACATTGTGTTAAATGCTGGGGACACAGGAGTGAACAACACAGTCTCTACCTCGAGGAACCTCGAGGCTGTCCTTTAATGGAGGTGCAGGGGAGACCTGCGTTTGTGTGAGACAGACCGCCTGCTAGAAACCTCCCCTCCCCCTCATCCATGGCCCGGTCACTGTGACTGAAACCCCCACGTCACTCATATCTTTGGGCTCAGTAACAACAACAGCAACAACCAACACGGTAGCCGTAGTTGTAGATCCTTAGTGAGCATTTACTATGCGCCAGGCCCTGTGATTAGTAATTTATGCCTTTTTCTCACGTAACGGTCCGCACAGTCTCTGAAGCAGGCGCGTGGCAGATGAAGAGGCTGAAGCACACAGTCAGTGACTGTAGGGGTCAGGCCACTGGAGGGTGTTGGGACCACGCATGAGCCCAGTCTCACGCATGCCTGGTGCACTCAGTCACCACCATACTGAGGCACTGGCACGATGAGCTGAGCGGGAAACATAGTCAGCTAGCAGTCATTGGCATCTCAATGAATGTGATGATGCGATTATTTTGCAGGATGCCGTACTTATTTGCCAACTTCTAACAAATCGATGCCCTTGATTGATTGAACCAGAAACCTGGGCCCTGAGTAGTTAAGATGCAAGACTCGTTTGCTCGATTGTCCCTAGGATAAAAAAGATCTGGCGTGTGGGCACCGCTGGAAAATGGGGTACGGGGGGAGGGGAGAAGGGGGTATCTGCAGCCTCCGGAAGAGGGCAGTGGAGGGGACCTCAATACATGGAAGGAAGTGAGAATGGGTAGCTTATGGAGAAATGGAAAACCCAAAACATTCATCCCTCCTAAATAGATTTGCTAAAGGCCAGACATATGCAACATGATTTGAGCTTGTCTTCTGTACCATTTTAGCCAGGCTTTTTTTTTTTTAAACAGGACTAGGCTGTTTGTGTGTGTGTGTGTGTGTGTGTGTGTGTGTGTGTGTGTGTTTTCTGTTGTCAATACTGAATTCCTTCTGGTTGCCTCCATAAATCAGAAAAGAAAAGGGGAGGAGCTATGTTGATGGCGGTGGCGCAGACTCTGGCTGTGTGTTGCTAGCGTTGGCAGGGGCCCTGGAGCGGCTTGGCACTCGGGTGTGGGGGATGAGCAGCAGGTGCGCTAGGTGAGAGGGATGGCTTAGCAAACGGCAACACCGAAGGATTCCCGGAAGTTCTGAGTGAACTCTCGGGTCATTTTACTGCAAGGCCGTGTGTGAGCAGGGCTTTGCTCTTTTAATAGTTCACTTTATGTGAATTGTAAATACAGTGGTACCTCGAGATACGAGTGCCCTAACATGAGATTTTTGAGATACGAGCCCGTCGAGCGAGTGATTTTTGCTTTGAAATAGGAGCAACAGTTGAGATACAAGTAATCGAGTGGATTGGCTGGCTGCACACGACCCACCAGTTTACCGCAACTCGAGCGTCTCATAGTTTCCCACGCCTCAAGGTTACGGAACGAATTAAACTCGTATCTCGAGGGACCACTGTAGTTAGGTAATTCTCTGCTGCCCTCTTCAATTATGAGGTGACTCCATCACCTGCCCAGTTTCCCCACATGTCATCTTGGATTCCCCTCTCCCCCAGGGACCCCAAAGTCCTTCCCCCAAGGAGAAATGTCCCTGCCCCCCTCCTGCTCCTCCATCGTCCATGCTAGGATTGCATTGACCGCCCCTGATTCGTCTCCCTAATCCTCCAGTCTTTATAAAACCCGCTCAAAACTCTCTCTGGCCCTCAAGTGACTTTAGAGCAAAATCCAAATTCCTTTTATCATTCACAGAAACCTTATGCATTGGTCCCCATGCCTGCAGCCTCATGTCTCTTCCTGCCTCCCTCACTCTGTTCCAGCTCTACCAATCCCTTCCCTGCTAGATCTTCGCACAGGCTGTTCCCTCTGCCAGGAATGCTCTGCTCCAACCACCACCTGCTCTTTTCCCCAAGGCACCAACCAGCCCTGACTCCCCAACTGTAGGTGCAGAGCGCCCCCTGCTGTGAGCCGGGGGCATTTCCCCCTCACTCACCACACTGAATTGTCATGGTCTCTGGTCTGTGTCCCTCACTAGACTTTCAGGTCCTTGAAGGCAGGGGCCGTGTCTGGTGCACCGGTTGTGTCCCCAGCACCGAGCACAATGGCTGGCACAGGACAGGTGTGCAGTGAATCCTGGTTGAATGAAAATGTAAAATAAAAGTCCTGCCCCAGACTCTGGCCTAAAGGAACCCCTTCCTCCTTAGAAATACATAGAATATACATTGATGTTCTTTAACTCAAAAGTTGAAGTGAATGCAAGTTAAGTGCGTGGATGTTCATTTGACTATAAGTTTAGAAATGTTGATTGAACGGGCCAGTGTTTGATCTCAGAAAGTACTTTGCAATCACCAGGAATCTACCTTTAACTAACTCAAACCACAATTTACTCCATAAGACAATCATACAAATCCTCTATGGGGATTGTATCAATAGAAATGTTACATCCCATCTAGATTGGCTAGTTTATAAGTGAGCTACAGGAAAGTAAAATAAATTTAAGTACAATACTTATTTAGGACCCCTCTGTGCTTGATAAAAATGGAAACAATATGAAGATGTTACCTTTCTCTGCCATAACTCACCCAGCACTTGGCGATAAAGGCAGAAGGGATAATCGTTATAACCACTGTGTAGAATTGAAACGCAACTAAATCTCAGTGCACTTAAGCTTCTTTATCAGTGAAGATTTTCATTCAAAACGTAAACTGTAAACATTTTTGGAGGTTTCATCCGATGGTTTAAAGCATAAATAATTACCCCAGGTCACAACATGGATAGCATTTACTGTGGAAGCACAACAAATACAGAGTATAGTCGCCAAGGCCATGAAAGCTTAAAAATCTAACGAGCATAAAGTTTAAAGAACCAAATTTCTGTGCTGACACTTCTTCTCGTTTGAGCAATATATAAAAGTTACAGGTCTGGCATGAGAATACTGAGAACAGTACAATTTCTATAACCTGAAAAGCAACTACATGCTTTTAAACCATAGAAAACACGCCAACTTTACAGATTGCTCACCCTTGGCTGCTTTGCGATAAGAATCATGTGTGGTTTGTAGGTTTAGATTTTGATAAGCACTTCCTTCTGCACTGATCGGCTTTGGTTTTAAGCACCAGTTTGCTAGATGTTCTGGAAAAGTCGGAAATAAGTTCAGAACGCTACGCAACAAGAGTCCTGCTCTTGTCTTTTACGAGCAAAGAGAGCTTCCTCTCGGAGTATCTGAGTGTTAATATTCACGTCCAACCGCTCAGAGGAACTTTCAAGTTACAAGTGGAAAGAGTTGATGCAGTGAGATTAGGAGTGTGTATGTCTGTTGGCCGACTGTCCGTATGTCCGTCACTACTGTCTTCAGGCTTCTGTGTACCTTCGCAGGGGGTCTGGGTTGCATTGTTAACTGTCACATGACTAACGGGATTCAGTAGATCAGCCACAGCAGAGAGAACATTCCAGTTCTGCCGCTCACAGCTTCTTTACCCTAAAGACTCCACTGTTTAGGGTGTTTCCTCTATTTTCTATTGGCATGGATTCCAGATAGATGCTCGATTTTTCATCTACAAAATCATAATTCAGAGAAAATTGCCATTCTGAGGTAGGGTACAGGACAACAGACATTCTGTTCCCCTTTCCATATTGGAGAAGAGAAATACGTTTCTGTAAGTCAGGATTTTGTATATCTGTCTTGCTAGAATGTCTTAAGGTGGACGTCTAAGCTGTAACCACTTGTAAATATGTACATGTGTTTGTTTAGTGAATGTGCTGCCCTCTGCTGTTCAATATGTGTGTGTGTTTTGTTTGTTTCCTCTAAGAAAAGTTTGTCTCCCCTGGCTTAGAAAAACAAAGACTGTACTTGAAAGCCGAGATTATAAAATCAAGAATTCCCCATGTTTTTTTAAGTATACAACATTAGAAACAATGAGGTTTGAAAAAGGCCAAAGATTCGTTTTTCTGTGGAGGAATTACGAGGCCTCTGTAGACAAAACAAAATTTGCTGAAAAATTCGCTCTAATGTCATTTTCCCTAAAAATCAGCTCCAGCAAACTATTCCATGAGGCAGTTCTATGCTTCAGTTACTATGTTAATGTGTGTGTTTTCTTCCTGAGCCCCACCAGTCCCAGGCTTTGAGACTATCATACAAACATACGGTCCTATTCTGCTTTTATCCCTTAGCGTCCCACCAGAAACATTCCCCAGGGTCACTACCCGGCTTTTATCATGTGATTACCACACAGGCCGGATAGCTTAGACCCTGTCCCTATTTCGCTATGATGTCCCAACTTTTCTATTTCTGCCTGTAGCTGCCATGATAACCTCATATTATAAAATACTGACATAAAAAGCACATCTCTAAAAATATGTTGGATATAATATATTTATAAATATAAGCTATTATTTTTAAACTATTGGGGGAAAATCAATAAAACACTCTGATGAGCTGATTTCAAAACAATGGCTTTTGTGTTGAATACGGAGTATCTCAAAGCATCCAGTATTACGAAGACTATGCCCTCCCCTGCTTGGGGAAACGGCTTTTAGGGACACGGAGGGGTCTTTTCCTGACTTAAAATGTTACTGTCCAATTGCACCACGTTTAATTAGTTCCAGGTAATAATTGCCAAAGAAGGACTAACCCATATACAGTACCCGAAGCACCCATTTTTTAAAATATATTTTATTGATTTTTTACAGAGAGGAAGGGAGAGGGATAGAAAGTCAGAAACATCGATGAGAGAGAGACATCGATCAGCCGCCTCCTGCACACCCCCCACTGGAAATGTGCCTACAAGCAAGGTACATGCCCCCGACCGGAATTGAACCTGGGACCTTTCAGTCCGCAGGCCGACGCTCTATCCACTGAGCCAAACCGGTCTCGGCTGAAGCACCCATTTTAAATAGACACTCAGAGCCCAGAACAGTGTGGTCAGGCCTGCGATACTAGAGTATCACCGAGTAATGTAAGCGCTCTGAGGCTGAGTTTGCGCTTATTAAGGTAATTGATGATTTTGTCCAACAGTTTTTATTAACATCCTCATTTTTTCTCTCTTAAATACAATAACCATTCAAGGGGAGCAAGTCAATTATAAATTGGCTTTTTCTCTAAATTCCAGATAGATACTGAATTTTTCATCTACAAAATCATAATTCAGAGAAGATTGCCATTCTAAGGTAGGGTACAGGACAACAGACATTCTGTTCTCTTCCCATATTGGAGAAGAGAAATGTGTTTCTGTAAGTCAGGATTTTGTATGTCTGTCTTTCTAGAGTTTCTTGAGGTGGACGTCTAAGCTGTAACCACTCGTAAACACATGTTTGTTTAGTGAATGTGCTAAACAAACAAGGGGAGACTTTTCTCCCTCACTTTCTGCCCAGCCCCCAGCCACCAAGATGCTGTGAAAAATGAATAAATAAACTAACCCCACCCACATCCACTTTCGTAGCCCCAGGTCTGCAGGAAGAGGTGATAACTGGGTATCTCATAAAATGTGATCTTTCTTTCTTTTGGAAAAAAAAAATGTTTTCATTGATTTCAGAAAGAAGGGAGAGGGAGAGAGAGAGAAACATCCATGATGACAGAGAATCATTGATTGGCTGCCTCCTGCACGCCCCACAGTGGGGATGGAGCCCGCAACCCGGGCCTGTGCCCTGACCGGGAATCAAACCTTGACCTCCTGGTTGACACTCAACCACTGAGCCACACTGGCTCGTTTTTCACTCTCCTGAGGGATCCCTGCCGCCACATCTTTCCAGGGGTCCAGACCGTCCCCAGTTGTCCCCCCGGGACTGCCCTCCCCCACCTAAGGCGGGGCCCAGGTTGTGCCACTGGGGTCCCCTCACCCCCTCGAGCACCTCTGCCTAACGAACCAGTCTCTCCTCGCCCTCTCTTCCAGCCCCCCCTCCCCACAGCTCCGACACCCGCTCCCAGGGAGCCCGGCCGGAAGCCGATTCCTCTGTCACCACGTGGAGGAGTCACTGGTAGCCCCTCCCCTCCGCCCAGGAGCGGGCTCCCCACACGGAGCCCCAGCACCCCGGCTCTCTCTCCCGTCTGGGTGAGCTCCCTCCCTCCCTCACTCCCCCCACCGGTCAGGCCAGGGCGTGGAGCGGCAGTCCTGGCGCTCCAGGGTCTGGGAGACAGTCAGAGGCCGCTTCTCACCCCCATCCTGTCCACCTCCCCCTCCCCATCCCCCTGGCTGCCCCTCTTCCTCCTCCCCCAGACCCCAGGCTCCCTGCCAACGGACCCCTAACCGCCTCCAGCACCTCTCACTCCTCCCCACCTGGACCTCCCCCACCTCCTCCCCATCTCCACGCCCCGGGCTCCCACCTCCTGCACCTGAGTGGACCGTCTGCACTGCAGGCTGGACGCAGGGACCAGCCAGGGCAGATGCACTGACACCCCCACCCCCACCCCCACGCCACCCCCAGAGCCGGTGGTGACAGCTGAGCTGGTCTAACGCGCTGTTGAGCTGTCAGGGTGCCTGCTTGCTGTCTCCAGCAGTTCCTCCCGGCCGATGCCTCGGGCGAAGCAGGGAAAGCAGGAGAGGGGACAGAGGAGGCTGCCAGGGCTCGGGGGATGCCATCGAAGTGCCCCTCCGTCCCCCATTTGCTCATCTTACCCCCCCCCACGCCCTGTCCGCGTGGGGTGAGAGCAGGTGCATGTTGGCCTGTGAGCGCGTGGGTCATGCCACTGCGCATCCTCTTCCCCACGCTCAGGGTTCCTTTTCCTCCCCTTTTCCTCCCCTCTCCCCTCACGTCTGCTCTAGACGGACCGCACACATGCCGATGACGTAGAGTTAGAGAATGAGCCCTGGTATAAGTTCTTTTCAGAGCTGGAGTTCGGACGGCCGGTAAGTGAGGCTGGCTGGTCGCTTCCCGCCAGAACCCGTGGGGGCTGTGGCTAGACTGACAGAGCGTCCCGGCAGGCGCGTCGTCCCGAGAACGGAGGTCGAGGGCAGACCGAGACGCACCCATCTGGCCGCACTGGGCCCACAGTCCGTTCGGGACCAAAGGGGGGAAACGCGCTCAGAGGCGGGCGGTGCGGTGTCTCTGTGCCACCCGGTCCCCCGCGAGGCGCGCTGATGTCTGAGCAAGTTCCAGTGCCAGAGGTGCTGTCCCGGCGCAGCCAGACATGGGCGGGTCGGCCCAAGCGGTGTATTTGTTTACAGTGACTTTGGTCTGGTTCCCTCAGAGGAGCACGGTGGCTTGATGATAACAATAAGCACTATTTATAAACTGATGAAGGAAAAGATAGATGCAGAGGCAGTAAAGCATCAAACAGACTGTCCAACTACAGCAGGAAGGTTAGGGAGCGGTGGGGGAGATAAGAGATCAACCGAAGGAGGTGTATGCAGGCATAGAAGCATCACCAATGGATGCAAGACTCTGGGGGGTTAGGGGATGCATGGAGGGCAATGGCAAGATATGTAACACATTAATAAAAAAGTTAAAAAAAAAACAATAAGTACGATGATCCTAGCCCCCCGTTGCTGAAGACTCGCCAAGCCCGTGGCAAGGTGGGTCTGCAGGCATTTCCCCAGGGAGCCCCCCGCAAGGCCCCTCCAGAAAGAAGAAACCAGAGACCAGCAGGGCGAAGTCATTGGCTCAGTATAATAAGTGGCAGAGTCAGGTGTCAATCTCAGTCCTGTCAGCCAAACAAACAACAACAGATCACCTCTGACAACTGCCACGGTGACCTCCTGCCAGAATATCCCCGCCATGACCGCTCCTCTACCCTCAGGGGCATGAGGAAAGGGGAAAATAAGGAATGATGTCCAGTCTTGCTACTGAAAGCCACCGCCACACCCCTGCTCCCCAACCCCCCCACCAGAGGGAACCTTCTGGAAATCAGTGTGTGTGGTAGAGTCCCCAGGCCTCCAACAGCAATTTGCTTCATCAGCTCGGGTTTTACTGGGGAATTCTACCTGCCCACAGCCGCGCCTCTGAGGCGCGTCGGTTACAGACGGTGGATGCTTTTACTGGTGTCTCTGACTTTTAAACCCTCCAAGAAAATACTGCTTATTACACGGCATAGAATTTTACTAAAGACCAGGGAGCACAATCTTTCTTTTGCCTTCACACAGACTGGTTTATGTGCTCAGGTACTAAGTCACGTTTTCTCTCCTGGGTGCATCTAGTAATACACTGGTACCTCCAGATACAAGTGCCCTAACATATGAGATTTTTGAGATACGAGCCGTCGAGCGAGCGATTTTTGCTTTGAAATACAAGCAACATTTGAGATAGGAGTCATCGCGCGGATCGGCCGGCTGCACACGACCCACCAGTTTACCGAGACTCGAGCGTCTCATAGTTTCCCACGCCTCAAGGTGACGGAACGAATTAAACTTGTATCTCGAGGTACCACTGTATCCCTCTCGCCCTTTAAAATGCAAAGCAGCCTGGGTTAGAACTGGACCAAGAGTGACTGTAAATAAATATAAACCGATGAATTTTTCCTAGACCGCCTCTGCCTCATCAGGAGGGTAATATTTTTTTTCCATTTTTTTTTTCCTCATTTGTATCCAAGCAGTCACAGACAGGTATTTTATTTCCGAGACAACCAGTTCTCTAGCTTGACGTTACGCGAATTCTTTTTGATGATCCGTTTATGGGGACTGTCCCGGTTTCTCTCCTGAGCCTAAGCGAGCAGCATTTTCCTATCGCCTTCTCCAGCCACCACCCCCCGCCCCCGAAACTCACCTGCACGCTCTCCACGTGGGCACCCGCTCCCTTACCGTTTCTCTAACCGCCCTCCCTTCCCTCCGAGGCCCGAGACTAGGCGTGCTAACTGGATGGGATGAGCCGAGTTTCCAAACAGACTAATCACACGGCCAGTGCTTGAGACCAGTGACCAGCCTCGCCCTCTTCCTCCCAGGCCCGTGTCACCGTACGGTGCTCCCGGCGTGTGCCTCTGTGTGTGTACCTGATGCTGTCGCCACTCGATTTCTAACTGTTGTCACCTTTTCCACATGTCCATTCCTTGCTGCCATTGACTGTCCTCCATTCCATCTCTACACTCTGCTTCTGTGGTGTGCACCGACACCCAGCCTCCTAAAAAGGCTCTGGACTATGTTCGAGATCCTTCTCCTGGTGTTTCCAACGAGGTAAAGACAAATTCCTCTCTTTTTTCAGATTCTTCTCTCTGAGGAGCGGTGACTGCGATGTCCCACATCTGGGTTTGGCAGTTCACCGCGGTGGCTGAGCTATTTTTTAAAAAGATCCACCCTCGCCTCATTCTGTGCTCACCGGTGTCTACTCCCTGGGTGTGAATTTTACCGGGCGGGCTCTTTCTGGAAAGTGGGCTGAGCTGAACCGCTCAGCGCAGCCCCTGGTACCCAGGAGGAGGGTGGGTCGTAGAGCACCAAGCGCAGAGGTCTCTGGGCGAATGTTGGCCACCTGCTCTGATTGGACTAAAATGCCACCTTTTGAGCCTCACTCCTGGAGGTGCAAAATGACCCTTTAGGTTCCTAGATGACCAGAGGGTTAGGCCCCACCTAGTCGTAAAATGTACTGCAACTGTCTTATTTTCCTAAATACAATCTATGCGTTTTAGCATCGGGCAAAATGGAAAATAGGGCTGACATGCATCAGAGTAAATACTGAATGGAAACTTGAATTTGAAAAAATAAATTTTAAAGCTAAAAAAAAAGAAGCAGAACAGGGCTGCACACACGTCACAACTTTGGGTTCACACCGACAAGCACTCCTAATCCTTCTCTGCCTGTAGCCCACACATGACCTGGATTTGCTCCCACAGAATGACATGGAATGCATTTGCCATGTCTCTCTAAAAATGTTCGTCTAGGGAAAATAAAATTAGGCCTGGCAAGGTAAAGTTTTATTTGAATTGGTCGAAGGGAATATGAAAAGGGCAGAAATAATCCAGAGTCAAGAGCTTTTGATCCTGCTCTTGGCAAAGAAAAATAAAATATCTTGGAAAGCAGATGTAGGACTGGTTAGCAAACACAAGCAAAAGTGATGGTCTTACTAAAACACCTCTCTGAGAACTCTTAGGAGCAGCTAGGACGAAGGGGGTAAACTGGTGTTTGAATAGTAGTGTCTCTGTGTCCTAAGTGAACATAAAAAACACTTCATATTTCGTCCTCATTGAAAAGTCTTAACTCAGTTAAAGACGTGCAACTAGAAAATAAAATGAAGCTAGTGGACTGCCTGTGCTGCTGGAAGTAGTACTGACACACAGTGGTAAAAACTGGAATTGCAAGTACAGTCTCAGAAGGAAATAGCCAGCTTACCAGTGCTTTAATTCCCCTGAGCTATGTATACTTCAGTGAATGTTAAATAGAAATTGTGCAAATATTTAGGTGTTCGTTCAATTAAGAGTAAAATAGAGTAACTAGGAACATTGAAGGTTAGTGAATTCAGTCACTTCTAAACACTTCTTTTTTTTTTTTGTAAATAGGCATATCATATAAAGAAAATCAAAGAATTTCAATTGTATTCTGGAAAGAAAAATAAGTATATTCTTAAGCTTCCTTCACATCTGAAGAAAAGGTATCAATTAGCACATGAATGACACAAAATTTTACTTTGGAATCCAATTTGGTCAGATATTTCTCTCAGATATTTTGGCCGGATATCCCTAAGTTGTTTTGAAGGCAGTTGGTTCACTGAGAACTGAACTAGAATTTAGAGATAATCATATCCCTTATTTTTCAGTCAAGAGTAGTGGAGCTCAGTGGTTTTAGGAAGTAATGTCCAAAATCACATGGTAAGGTGCTGGCACCTTAAAGATAAAACAGATCTCATAACCCTCACTTACGGGCTCTTTCCTTTACACCACACTTCTTAGCACTTCCAGGAGATGGATTTAGAGCTCAAGTCTTTTAGAAACAAACTGTATACGTAATGCTATTTCTTATTAACTCTTGATTTCCGTTAAGTTCTTGTGCTATAGATAGTAGAAACTTAATTCTGTGCATTCTATATTGGTATGGTGATGGCAATAAAAATCACATAAAACAGCACTTTGCTGGTGGTTAAACTGATTTGCCATCACCTCTTTGGGATTGAGAAACTTGGTATGATCCTGAGAGCATATTAACTATGTTATTAGTTTCACATCATCGTTATTTTCAGAGTGTAAAAAATACTTTGATAACCTATGTACAACATGTCTGTAAAAATTTTAAGTGATAAGACATTACCTTCGCTTTTTATCAAATGCCTAGTACATGCCACAAACAACATAACCATAAATAAAACTGAGAAACTGGCATGAATGAACAATAATTAACACATTGGGGGACCAGTAGTTTTATCCCTAGCTTTACACAGTGGCCTGATAAGTTCCTATGGAACAGGTACAAGAAAGGTTTTACATAAATGTTAAAGGCTTGCTTTCAAATTAAATACCCATTGCACTTTGAAGTTATTTATTACATGTTCTTACAAGCTAATGTCTTTTTTAAAGTATGGTTGGCCACAAGCTTTAGAACAGAAAACATGATAATTCTCGTGATCTGTCTGCAATGTATAAGGACTTTTAAGCAAGTATAATCACATGATCACTTAACAGAAAAAGTGATTCTGAGAGTTCGTTGACTCTCAATGACCCTTGCTTAGGTGTGTTAAAATAATGATCACATCTAAATAGGTAATAGGTAAAGCAGTTTCCATTTCAGGATGAGGACAATCTCATACAAGGTTTTCCCTCGGTCATCTACCTAGACTTTTTACTGTTTCCTTTTAATCCTAAACCGTTTCCTTTGAGTACACATAAGGTCACACAATCCATGTCAGCTGATTTTGGATTGTGGAAAAGCCAACACAAGGAGGAATTGCCTTCACTCTCTATAGGGATGTTTTAATTCATACGACAATATTATTTAGGCTCACCCCAAGCTGGCAATCCACAATTTCCAACCATTCTAGGGGTGTGCGAAGAGTACTCTGCAGTTGACACTTTCTGAGTGTCAACTGGGGTTTGTGACTGGGCTCCCAGGGAAGGGCCAGACAGACAGATGCACATTCGGAAGCTCTGTGGTATCGCTCTTCTGCAAACGTAGAGAATTCATATTTCTAAATCGAACTATGAGTACATGGTTTTATTTATCTACTTGTTGGTCTTCCTTCTTAGTTAGTATTTATTTTTCCACCTTTCCAGTGTCTGATTCAGAGTTGAGTTAAAATGATCTTGTAAACTTATCACATCAGCAGACCAAACTTTTTTTTTTCTAAGTTTATATTTATTGAGAACTTAGAAATCTGAATGCTCTTTAGGCACTGAAAAATTATTACAATATGCTTTTTCTGTCTAACATGAGGGACTATTCTCTTGCAGAGGATGCTTTTGTGATTTCTGGGCAAGATTCCATTCTCATTTAGTAAGATGGAATCAAAAGAAAATATTAATAGAAGCAATTTTAGGTTCTGCTTCATAAAAGGGCTTGCCAGACTGATCTACATAAAGAATCTCAAAATTATATACTGATATTTTAACTGTTTAATTGGTGCTAATTTACAAATAGAAACTGCAGTTACAGAAATAGTTCTTAAAGTGTTCAATTTCCACTAAGAAAGTTTTGATCTAGTAAGATATTTCTTATAGGTAAGAATTAAATATAAAATGTGTCAAATTCTGCATTTCTGGCTAATACTTTTAGACATTAATATAGAAGAATATTTTCAAACTAGAATTTCAGTTCTTCATCAGACCAGTTTATTGGTGATAAAGAATTAATCAAATAGGACCAAGGTCAAGACTATTTAATATACATTTTCCTATACATTCTAGATATCAGTGTCACCTCCAGCATTCTAGAGCCTGATTCTCTCTTACTTTTTAGCTATTTTAGCAATTATTCCAGTGGATGGCCATTGGAAGTGAAAAATTCTTATGTAACATTTTTGCTTAGTATCTATTTCACTATACTGTTCAGAATGGAGCATGAAAATGGTGTGAATAATAAGCATTTGGAATTATTTATCAGTTTTTAGTTCCTCTAACCATGGACAACTGAGAGTTGATTTTATGATCAAAATGTTAAAAGTCAACTTATTTTTAAGGCCATATAGTGGTTCATTAAATCGTTTATTATAAACTAACCTTCATTAAATCGTTTATTATAAACTAACCTGAAAGATAGTTAACTATCTTTCAGGTTAGTTTATAATAAACGATTTAATGAACCAATATAAGATGTAATATTCTGTACCTGATTTGAGTAACCAGTAGTTTAGTTTAATTGCAAGCCAAATTCTGTGGTTTTTATTAAAATGTTATGTCTCAAGTTCTGTTTAAATTTTAGGTGTTAAAGATAACACCTGCAACACGACAAAAATGTATTTTTAAGAAGCTTATGCTTTATAAGGATCGAATGACTACAAAGTTTTTTAAAGATCTTCAAACCATTGCTTGATGTAGGAAATTTCTACTTATAGCCAATTTCCAACATAAGGAACCGTTACTGATTTTTTTTCTCTCCCAGGCAGTATGTAAGTTGTAATTTGAGTAAAACAGAGCGATACAGTGCGGTAAATCGGAAGAGAAAGCAATAGATGAGAAGAAAGTAGAAATCCTGTGGCCGGATTTCTTTTGGGGGAAACATTTTACTGGTCACAATAAATGCTATTTTTAATCTCAACTTGGGCAATATTCTTTGTAGCGTACTTAATTTGATGTTCGTGGACAAAATACATTTTTTTCACGGTTCTGTTCTTCTATCTCAACAGGCCTCCTTGTATCAATCCTCTATAGACAGGAGCCTGGAAAGACCCAGTAGGTAAGACTGTTGTTACATTATGTCATCACACTAAACACTGTGTGCCAGTGCCTTCTCTCTCAGTGAGACGGCAGTGAGGATGATGCATCGTGTTTTTATTTTATGTGCCATACTTCCTGAGGTTGTTTGGTGTCTGCATCGTCTTATATAATCATATTCAAAAGTTTATAAAAATCAAATGAACTATTTCCGGACTCCTTTATGGACTGAGAAATTCTACCCTTCCCTGTCTCCTCTATAACGAAATCTTTAAATAGGGCTTATAAACATCTAATTTTCCATACTGTTATATGATGCATTTACTACAGGAGTGGGCAAAAGTAGGTTGACAGTTATAATACGAATAAAAAATGACACAGAACAAACTGTTTTGTATACCCACCCCTGAAAACTACAGTTGTTTATTCCTGTATACAGTGGTACCTCGAGATACGAGTTTAATTCGTTCCGTAACCTTGAGGCGTGGGAAACTATGAGACACTCGAGTCGAGGTAAACTGGTGGGTCTTGTGCAGCTGGCCGATCCTCGCGATGACTCCTATCTCAAATGTTGCTCGTATTTCAAAGCAAAAATCGCTCGTTCGATGGGCTCGTATCTCAAAAATCTCGTATGTTAGGGCACTCGTATCTCGAGGTACCGCTGTATTTGAAAAATGTTATAAAACACCTATGTGTTCATTTACTCTTTCCACACAAATTAGAATGACTGTCACTGCCAATAAATAAGGACTTACACTTTATGCCATGCACTCTAAGTACAGAGGCATATTCAATCCTGAAGACACCACGGTGACTTAGGTACCATCACCCCCATTTTATCTCTGAGTACGCTGACACTTAAGTTCCTGCATTGAGCGTCTGCCCCCTGATGGTCGGTGTGCATCATAGCAACTGGTCGTTCCGGTCGTTCTACTGCTAGGGTCCATTTGCATATTATCCTTTTATTATATAGAATAGTGTTTAATATCAAGGAACAAATTCCTAAAAATGCTATTTGGGGGTGGGGGAGGGAGAATTATAACACTCGCTAGCCTCTCCCACCTGTCTTCCTGGTTCACATTAACCCCCTCCAACACCAGCCCAACCGCAGCCATTCCTTCCCGCAGCTCTGCAGGCCTGGCCAGCGACTTCAGGAAGAGGAGGAAGAGCGAGCCAGCCGTCGGGCAGCCGCGGGGTCTGGGGGACCCGAGGGCCAGCAGGACCAGCCCCGGCCGGGCCGACCTCCCGGGATCAAGCGCCACGCTGAGCCAGTCTTTCATTAGTTCCTCCCCCTCCTCCCCGTCCAGAGCAAAAGGTAAACAGCAGCAAACAGAACTGTCAGCACGGTACCGGTCCATGTGTGCAGCCCGGGTTCCCTGTGAGAGCCGGTCCAGGGTTAACGGTCCAGAGATAGCATTTCAGTGAGCTTTCGGAGCCATAGCTCTCTTCCTGCACAGAGGAGTCTACCCTCTGAGAATGCTGTTTTCCTCCCAAGTACAGTAGTACCTCGAGATACGAGTTTAATTCGTTCCGTAACCTTGAGGCGTGGGAAACTATGAGACGCTCGAGTCGTGGTAAACTGGTGGGTCGTGTGCAGCCGGCCGATCCGCGCGATGACTCCTATCTCAAATGTTGCTCGTATTTCAAAGCAAAAATCGCTCACTCGATGGCTCATATCTCAAAAATCTCGTATGTTAGGGCACTCGTATCTCGAGGTACCACTGCATATCATTTTTTTAGGGGAAATTCCTAGGGAGTGGGCACAAATTCAAAGTAGTATCAAATAATTTACTGGCAGGCTATGAAAGGGTTACATTTACAAACATTTGCATATGATCAACTTTTTCTAATGTTCTACAACCAGCAAAATTAATCAAAGTTGTAAGATAGGAATTAGAAAGTAGCAACTGAGAACATTATTGCCTAAAACAAACTGGGCTTTTTTATTATTATTATTTAATTCCTGGATAGAATCTGTCTAACCTGTGAAGTTATTTCTTTAATCACTTCCTCTCTATTTTGGTCAACATGCATATAGACAGTAGACTATCCATCAATACCGTGTTCAATCCACAACGGCACGGTGGTAAAAACTGGTTTTTAGTCCCAATTATAAAACTAGACACCACCAAGCCCTTTTCCATACGACCCGTCTCCTCTCCGGAATTCAGCGAGTTGTGCTGAGAGGGGGCACATTACCCCTTCAAGTCCCTGAAACTCTGTTGCGTGCACTAGTGCCACCATAATAGGGATGTTGCTAAGAGGGAGACTGAGGATTGACCCAGCGTTGCTAGGCACCCAGGTCTATGCCAAATCTGGGGTTCCAAAGCCTCCTCTAACCTCCTGGGGTTGAGACAGAACCGAGAAGGAATCTGAAATGTGTGTAGAAAGCGACCGCTCACAGGAGCTTCCATGCAGTAGCATGATTCTGCCAGAATCTATGCAATGCAGGCGCTAGAAGTGTGGCCACGCGGTAGTTAAAGGTGATGGGGAGCTGGTTTGCCTGCACAAGATGGGCTGGTTTTGGTTCCTAGAGTCTGGTTAGGCAGAACACACCAGCTCTGCTCTATCTCCTAATCAAACAGTGAAAACTAACCAGAAGGTTCTCTGGAAAAAGGAAGACCCTTTGATATCTGTCCTCAGATTAGCAAGGTTGCCTTTATCAGAGTCCGCTCACCGATGCAAATGAGTATCTTCCGGTGACACCTAGGTGCCGAAATGCCACCGAGTCTTTATGCTTGGATACCACCCGAAAGCTCAGCGAATTGACTGGTTTAGCTATTTGTGTTCCTCCTATGGAGTTTTAAGCCAATTTCCTTTCCCAAACACTACCCCCTGCTTTCCATGTGCTTGTTTACTTTCCAAGAATTTGGAAAGACTGCAAGGCAGGAGCTCAACGGAGTTATTCTCTTCCCCTCGGTTTCTTTCTAAGAGGAAAATGCCTCCTCCGCTGGACTCGGCCTCTTACCTATTAGTGAATTCAGCCAAGCAAGAGAAAAGGGTTTTTCCATCCGTGTCCCAAACTGAGGCTGTGCTAGGCTCCCTGTTACCAAATTATAAGTGAGGTTCTGAAAAGACCTCCCTGGGGAAAGGCAGGATGCCTCTCACCTCTGGTACCAGTTTTACGTCATATCTACCCAGCCACGCTCAGGCCAGCCTGCCTGCCAAAGAGTTCTACTTAGAGCGAGCAAAGAGGCGAGTTAGTTTTGTTGAAAGACACGCTACCGTATTTTCCGGCGTGTAAGACGACTTTTTAACCGAGGAAAACCTTCTCAAAAGTCGGGGGTCGTCTTATAGGCCGAGTGTCGTCTTACAGGGCGAGTATATCCCAAACTCTATATTTTAATTGGAAAAGTTGGGGGTCGTCTCATACGCCCAGTCGTCTTACACGCCGGAAAATACAGTAGATATTTTTTCCCCTTTGGGAAAATGTCAGCAGCATAGTTCACAGCACCTTCATTTTTGCCATTTTGGAAAAATGCTTCGTCTTACAGCTTTTCCCATCTCGGGCCCATGAAAAATTAACTAGGACAGTTGTGGGCGTTTTAATTAAATGCAAATTTCTAAATCACGCTTTGCCTCGCAGTTATTATATTTCCAATGAGATTCAAATCTTGACCCTATTAACTTGATTATCTCTATCATTTGGGGCATTCATTATTAAAAACCTTTAAATTACTCCCAGGTCATGCTGTCAGGGTAGAAGATCCTACATCGTATTTGAGGCACATAACATTTGCAGAAAGATGCATGAAGTATTCAGTAGAAGACACAGGTCTCCCTAGCTATCGGTGGCATTAGCCATACCAGTGAGGTGTCATGTCTGGTCAGGTTGACGTTAATATCCTGCAGAAGCAGCGTCCTGCCTTAGGCCTTAGACGGCCGTCTCTGTCGGGGAAGCTTCGAGGGTGCCCGTGTGTCTGTCTGTGTTACCCCCCGCCGACTCCTCTCGCTGCCTGTCTGTCTGTCTGATGCTAACTGACCTGCTCTCCTCTCGGCGAAACCTTTAACCTCTTCCCACGTCTCTCTCCCGCCACGCTGCTCTGGATTAAAAGGTGGGGATGATAGCAAAATGTGTGCACCCCTTTGCAGCTGCTCAGGGCCGCGCGGCGGCGGCAGCCCCTGCCCGGGGGCGGAGGACCGCCCCCCTTACGGACAGCACCTGGACGTGCCGCGCGGCGACTCGCAGCGGGCCGCGGCCTTCAAAAACGGCTGGCAGATGGCCCGGCAGAACGCCGAGGTCTGGAGCAGCACCGAGGAGGCCGTGTCCCCCAAAATCAAGTCCCGCAGCTGCGACGACCTCCTGAACGATGACGGTGGCTGTGGCGGCGGCTGTAGCTTCCCCGACCCCCAAACCAAGTCAGAGAGTCTGGGCTCCCTGCTCTGCGAAGAGGACCCCCCGGACGGCTCCTGCCCGGGTCCCTGGGGTGTCTCCGGCGCCTCCCCCTTCCTCCCGGAGCCCCGGGCCGGCGGCCGGTCCCGGCTCCGCCACCGCTCGGCCCACGACGCGCCGGGCTTCCTGAAGATGTACAGGAAGATGCACCGCATCAACCGGCAGGACCTGCTCAGCTCCGAGGTGATGTGCTCGGTGAGGTCGCGGGTGCTGCAGTACGAGAGCGAGCCGCCGCGCGGCGCCCGGGGCCTGCTGCCCGGCTGGGGCCAGTCCTCGGCCGACGAGGTGCCCCGCGACGTGGTGCCCACCCGCATCTCCGAGTTCGAGAAGCTGATCCAGAAGTCCAAGTCCATGCCCAACCTGGGCGACGAGCTGCTGCTCTCGCCCGCGGCCCTGGCGCCCCGGCACCCCGGCCTGGGCCCCTCCCGCCGGTTCTCCGTCGAGTCTCTGCTGGAGGAGGACGCTCCCGGCAGGCACCCCGGCCCCGGGGATGGGCCGCCGAGGACCTACGGGGCGGCGGGGTCCTCCTCGCACGCCCTGGTGCCCATCCACATCGAGGTGACCAGCGAGGAGCCCCCGGCCCGGCCCCCGCCGGAGCTCTCGGACAGCGACCAGGACGGGGTGGTGTCCGAGCACAGCGACTACATCCACGTCGAGGGCTCGTCCTTCTGCAGCGAGAGCGACTTTGACCACTTCTCCTTCGCGTCCTCGGACAGTTTCTACGGCTCCGGCCACGGCCACGGCCACCACCACCACCACCAGCACCACCACCACCACCGGCACCTCGTCAGCTCCTGCAAGGGCCGCTGCCCCGCCTCCTACACGCGCTTCACCACGATGCGCAGGCACGAGCGAGCGAGACACGACCGCGCCGAGGGGCCCCGGGGAGCGGACCCCGACCCCGGCCTCTCGAAGCTGGCCTTCCTCGTCAGCCCCGTGCCTTTCCGCCGGAAAAAGCACGCGGCCGCGGCGGCGCCCAGAAAGCAGACGACGGAAAAGGCCAAGTGCAAGACGGCCGTCTTCGAGGCCCTGGACTCGGCCCTCAAGGACATCTGTGACCAGATCCAGGCCGAGAAGAGGAGGGGGAGCCTGCCCGACAACAGCATCCTGCACCGTCTCCTCAGCGAGCTGCTGCCCGACGTGCCCGAGCGGAACTCCTCGCTGAGGGCTCTCCGGGGGAGCCCCCTGCCCCGGCCCTGCCACCCGCTGCCCCCCGAGGCTGCCGGCCACTGCCCGTGGTCCCAGGACGACTGCGGGCGGCTGGCCCACAGCGCCTCTCTCCAAGACCTGGACCCCGCTCACGGCTGCCACCCAGACCTCGACGGCGGCCCCGGTCTGCCAGGTGGACCCCCCTTTCTTTGTCTCTCCGTGTGGTTCAGACGCCCGCCCTCCAGCTCTGTCATTGTCCATCCCCACATCTCATCCTGCCGGAGCCGGGAGCCCGCCCGGCTGACCGCGGCTGCGCCCACGCCACGTAGTTCTCATCTTCCCATGTGACCGTTGGACGCGGTGTGCGTGGCGTGCTATGTCCACCGGTTCACAAAAATTTACTCCTTCGCAGTTGAAAGGGAACATGGCTTGGGAGCGTCATGTTAGGGTAGAGGCAACTGTTAAGTTACCACAGAACCAGAGATTCAACAGGTTACCAGTTGCAAAGATGTCAAGATAGCCCATGGTTGACTAGCAGTCTCCTTGAGAGATCAGCACCTTTGCACTAGCTCTTGACTAGTTTTTTTTTTTCCTTGATTTTTTTAACTTTGTAGTCATTCGCTCAATAAGTAATTTGCTTACATTCCATAGAGGAGGTACGACAGCAAAATACTCAGGAAGCGAAACTGAAATATGTAGCCAAGAAATTGATGGGTGATAACAGGAGACTAGGATTTGCTTACTAACCTTCTCCACTGAAAGGACACGATTAGGGTAAAATTTTTGTGAATGTCTCTTTAAGCTGTGTGTATGTGTGTGTGTGTATCTATATCTAACAGTCTCCTTTCCATCACTCAATGTGTTCATCTTCTCTTCCATTCCATTGCTTAATTTATCTACTTTCTATTTCTGCTACAATAATCCTGCGTTGACATTAGAATTAGCCCATTCAGGTTAAAAGTGTCTCTCAACCCTGTTTTCATAGATGGGTTAGGTTATCACCTTGAAGTGGCAAGGCAAGGGCAGACAACAATTCAGATGCAGAAAATGTTCTTTTGACATTTATGAAACTGAAAAGCAGGAAGTGTTTTGATATCTTTATATCATTGTTTTCATGATCCTTAAGGTGCAATGGTTTCCTATGTAGATTTTAAGAAGACGGGTCACCAGACATTGCAATGTTTCACATACATTATCCGGCTAACACGGGCATAAACCTAGGTGCTAGGGGTTATTACAAGCACTATTTATAATGAAGGAAACTGAGACCCAGGTAGGACAAAACATTTGACCAAGGTCATGTGTAAAGAGGAGGTTGCACTAACAGATTTAAACTCCTAATACTTCAGAATTTGTAATATAGGCTATGTCTCTATAGGCAGAAAAAGGACATAATTCAAGCTTCATATTAATGTAATATATGGCTATTAAGTTATTACTTCTCATTGCACAACTTTACTATATTAGTATTTATCTTTACTCTACTTATACTATGCAACATGATTCAAAAACAATGATTTAGCATTTTCAATGTCTACAATTTGACATTATCACTGATTGAACCATGTCAGGATACGATTTTTTAATAAATTAGCTACCTTTTCTAGTTACTCAAAATTCTGGTTTAATCACCACTCAACCTTAGATGCAGACAGAGTATGTACTATCAGTAAGGCATGAGTTCAGAGGGCTTTGCAATGCTTTTAAAGGCTATTTTGTATTTTATTAAAATATTTACCTTTCCAGTTGTGTTTAAAAGTAATTTGAAATTTTATGATTTCTATGAGAGCCCTGTGATCATAAAAATACACTAATTCACAATGAAAAAATATTGCACGTAAACCTTTAGCATTCACACAAATAACTGGTTAAGGTTACCTGAAATATTATTGCCAGGCTACCTTGCTTAGCCTGGAGACTCCACACCTCACAGAGAGTTAGGCATTTATCTTTATCTGTCATGTAACTTATCAGTGGACAATTCCTCCTTGTCATCAAAGCAGTCAAAACCTTTAGACCATGTTTTCTTTTTATAGACCAGTATTTCTCATCCCTTTGCAGATGGATTTATTTCATATTTACCGCATCTTGTTATTCAATATAACTACGTTTATTAAAGGCCTAAGAGAAAGAATTTACAAATTTTGATCCAGTTATACTGGTAAAATTTTATAACCTAGGCTACTGGAATACTTTTGGTTATATTTCCACATACAAATATGTAAGGTAGAAGATACCATTAAGAGATCCTTGGAATCATAATTCTGTAAAGTAACTAATTATTTGTACTTTGCTTTAAGGGGAACAAAAACAATTCACTATTTCATAAGCAATCTGGCGACGGATGTGATGCTTCCTGTTTAGAGAATGTTTATCCCTTTGTTTCTTGGAATAAATATTTACTTCCTGATAAGCTCCGTTGAGCTCAAGGAAAGAACAGAAATAAGGTCCTTTAAGCATTCAACCTCAAGAATGACATCTCAATAAATATTTAAAAATAGAGAGAGGGAAAGAAGGGACATGACCGTAGTTATGACATCATCATAGTCTCTCTTTTTTTTTTTTACTACATTTTCAATTGTTGTTCCATAAAATGTCTCCATTTCTATGCATTCATGTTATTCTCCATCTTCTCTAGGCCTTAAAATAGTCATCACACATTGGAGGCAAAAAGAATAGAAATAGGAAATATTAAAAAGTCTTTGAGAGGGCAAATCCCTACCAACTATGAACTTTCTGGCCTGAAGGCTGCTGTATAATCATTTCAGCCATGCAACAACTTTATTTATAGGTGCGACTATAAATTTTGCAACCTCAGGTAGTTTTCCTTTTGAAATGTTTTTATGTCTAATGTCACAACTGTATGGTTACCGATGAGTTTCATACCCATGTTCTCCATTGTGGTGTCTCTCCATATTTAAGGGGGCAAATAGTTGTCACCGGGGAAAATGGCTAACCGTCTGCTTTGAAAGAGTGGGTGCTCACTGGCCCTGTCCTTTCCAATAGACCACGAGTCCCCTAGAAGTTACGCGTCCCCTGGGGCTGACTTGGGGAGGAGTGCACCTCGGGAAAGAAGAGGAACTCCAGAAAAAGAGGTAGTTTTTCAATAGCATCCAAGTTTTGTCAATAAGATATCGGAAAACGTTGACAAAGTTACACCCAAAACCAGTCAAGAACACAGGCTGAAAACATAAAAATGGCCATGGAGACATGCAGAACATTTTCACTGGAGCCCAAGCAAAGGACTGGAGAGTTTGCATTCTGGCCCCAGCTGCAGATCAGCCCCAGCTGCAGTCCAGCTGTGGCAGTGAGACCTCTGAATGAACAGTCATGGTCTAAAAGCATCTGCAAACTCCCGCTCCAGTGATATAGGGAGAGCCCTAGGTCAACCATGTTGCAAATTGGTGAGGGTCCCTCAAACACCACTGCCCTGTAAGAGAGCAACCAAAGGACTTGTATGCATGCATATAAGCATAAGCAATGGACACAGACAATGGAAGGTAGGACGGGGGTAAGGGCCTGTGCAGAAGTGGGAGCAGGCTGGGAGAGGTCAATGAAAGAAGAGGGAGACATATATAATACTTTCAACAATAAAGAATTTTAAAAAAAAAACCACTATCCCTGGGAACCATCTACCCACTAGCACTTGACCAGGCCTGGAGCTCTGGCTCACACTACCATGGAGCCATGAGGATCCTTAGCACATCATTAGCATACTATGCTTCGATTGGTTGAATGGACAATTGTACAATCAGACACTTAGCATATTAGGCTTTTATTATATAGGATTATGACATTAATTGCTAAGATGAAATATGACATTCAGTAGTTATGGTGAATAAGCCATCTATTATATTCTTGCTATAGCTTAAATGTCTAAATGAAGAATTGATTGATTCATTCATAAATTACATATACGTTATATATTTTTAATCATTCCTTGAGGTTTCACTTATCTTTAATTCCTGTGAACCTGCTTTCTTGTAGGAAACCCAACATTTTAAATTAGTGCTAATCATTTTCCTTCCTTTCCAGAAATTGCCTGCAAAAGCTGTTTATGATTTTAAGGCTCAGACATCTAAGTAAGTAAGATTAAGTATTCATTATATGATTTAAGTTGGCTTTATACATTTTAATAATACTTTAAGAGATAAATATTACAATGGGACATGTTCAAATAATTCAGCAATCCACTCTAATTAAATGGTTCCTTCTGAATTAACTGGGATGTGGGTGATTTTATTTTCATTTTGAGTTTAGTTGAGAACCATTGAGTTTTAAACTACACTAAACATATTACAGCACAATGAAGTCAAATGGGCAAGTGAAACAAAAAAAGAAATTAAGCATCTTTGTTTCTCGAATTTTCGTGTCAAGAGGAAGTAAAAATAAAGAGTTGGGGAGTAATTAACACTTCCTGGGAGAATTTGATAACATTTATTTATCCAACTAAATCAAGGACAGTTGGCAGGGTTGAAGACTAGAACTGTGCACAGATTCCCACCATAAAATCTCCATGTATCAACACTCAAGCTTAGCAATTCCGATTTGGCTCAGTGGACAGAGCAGTGGCCTGCAGACTGAAGGGTCCTGGGTTCAATTCCAATCAAGGGCACATGCCCGGGTTTCAGGACCAATCCCCCGAAGAGGGGCGTGCCGGAGGCAGCCAATTAATGATTCTCTCTTATCATTGATGTTTTTCTATTTCTCTCTCTCTCTCTCTCTCTCACTCTCTCTCCTCCTTCCTCTCTGAAATCAATAAAAATATATATAAAAGAAAAAGAAAAAGCTCAGCGAGTCTGAGCAACATTCTCTCCTGTGGCCTTTGGTATTAGTGTTTGCATACTCCTGTGTTGCAATACTTCCTTTCCCTTTTTTCTTTTCTTCTTTTTAATACATTTTATTGATTTTTTACAGAGAGGAAGGGAGAGGGATAGAAAGTTAGAAGCAACCATGAGAGAGAAACATCGATCAGCTGCCTCCTGCACGACCCCCACTGGGGATGTGCCCACAACCCAGGTACATGCCCTTGACGGGAATTGAACCTGGGACCTTTCAGTCTGCAGGCCGATGCTCTATCCACTGAGCCAAACCAGCTTCTGCTCCCTTTCCTTCTTAGGCTCTTGTTCATCAGATGGGCATGTGGATGTGGAAAGTCAGTACAGGCATGAGGCACATGAGTTGGCTCAAATACGAGGGAAACTGGCACCTCGCAGTGGCCCAGGTGCCCAGACCTTATTTAAGGAACTTTAAGTCTCCCTTAGAATCCAGGATGTTACATACATTCATTGTAAATGGGCATCAAATCACACGGTGTGGTTTAGACTGAATATACACAATAATCCAAATATTCACTCATGAAAATGCACAGTATATAAATGCGCCGTTCCAGAGCCTGTCTCTAGTAGAAGACATAGAAAATAAAATCTCTCCGAAACTGGCTGAGGCCGCTGAGACAGGGAAGGAGCCAAATCAGGGAAAACGCTGTTTAGACATTAAGCTGTTGAGCGTGGCTTAGATCCCGTGTCGAACGCGGAGGACAAGCCCCTGTGAGCATGTCTCTCCCAGGGAGCTGTCCTTCAAGAAGGGAGACACGGTGTACATCCTCCGCAAAATCGACCAGAACTGGTACGAGGGCGAGCATCACGGGCGTGTGGGCATCTTCCCCATCTCCTACGTGGAGGTAAGTCCTCGCGCCCCCCCATTACCCTGGGGGCTCCTCCGAGGTGCTGGCGGGTCCAGAACAAACCCCCCTTTTCCTCCTAGAAGCTCTCGCCTCCGGAGAAAGCCCAGCCCGCCCGGCCGCCGCCCCCCGCCCAGCCCGGAGAGATCGGAGAGGCCATCGCCAAATACAACTTCAACGCGGACACCAACGTGGAGCTGTCGCTGAGAAAGGTACCCGGCTGCTCTCTGTGCGGGTGCATTCCCCCCGCTGTCTTCTTCCTTAGGTGCATCTGCGGGTTTTCTGGAAAGAAAGGCCGGAGGGGTGCTGTTTGATGCCCCTTCCCCTCCAGGGGTGCCTGGGCCTGAGCCCTGTGGAGCTGACCTCGTGGCCAGGCACCCACAGGAAACGCACGTCAACAGCCCGCACAAGATGGCTCTCCGGCTGCCCTGTCGTTCCGTGTCTTCTTTCATTTTGATGGACAATGTTTACCTTGGAAGCCAGGAAAGGTCCTGCAGTCGTGATGCTGCTTCTTCCTGGGGAGCGTTTTGCCTTCTGGGGGACCCCAGGACTGACCCCCGTTTCACTGGAAGCCCATGTGATCCCAGTGCCTCTTAGCGCCAGGATGCTGACTTGCTACTTGACACACCGGGGACTGGTCCCATCCACTGTGGTCGGTGTTTGCTAAGCAGTCACGGCCGTTTGCTTGAGGCGCCTGCATGTCTGCGCACACGGCAGACTAGACGGTGGTCACACGGGGTGAGGAGAACCAAGAGCAGGGTGGACGCAGGGAAGGACCCCTGTTCTCAGCCTGGCTCAGAGCCTCGCCTCCTCCTCCCCTGTGAGACCTGGATCTGCATCATCAACCGATGCTCTCCTGCCCTCCGAGCTGGCACACGGCACCTTCATCGGCTTGTGTCATTCTTTTCACGGAAGCTTCCACCACACAACGATAGCTCAGGCAGCATCCCCGCATCAGCCTCCTGCTGGTGCGTCTCAGAGAAAAGCAGAGCGCGTTTAAGATGCAGTGCACGTTCTAATCCACGGCAGAGGGACAGCCGATGGAAACCCCGCAGACTTTGATTTTGAGGGCCCGTGACAGAGGCCTCCCTGCGGGGCCCACGCTCTGACCTGGTGTCAGCCGCGGCCTCCATCGTCCTAGCAGGTGCAACTGCCCAAACTTGCACTTGATCTTCTGGGGGCAGCTGCACTGGTGTTCCTGTCTAGCCACATCCTGCCCATTTATTTCTGGGCCACACGTGGCTTTAGCTAAAACGTAAACTGTTTTGTGGCCTCGGCTTGATCCCTGCAGGTGGCAGGAATAGTGGCTGTAGAAAGTTCTATTACTCCAAAAGCCGGGGGGGAAGGGGTGTTTATGAAAAGACTTACTGGCCTCTGTGGCCTGGGGACCCATCATTCAGACGGATGCTCACATGCCGGGTGTCGGCCTGGCCACAGACAGGGGTTAGCACAAGGGCTGTCTTTGCCGGCCCCGTTCGCGTCTCTCTTTGCTCCTGGTTGGCATGTGCAGGGTAAAAAGAAACATGGCGTGCCGTTCAACTCCAGCCCTGCCCGGGGCTGGGTCCTGCAACACCTCGCAGGCCTGTCACTGAGAGCGGAGTGACACTTTCAGGAGCTCTTCCTTCCTGTGGAAGCTCATTGTGTGGATTCCGTCAGCCACAGGTCACTGCTGTCTCGGAGGTGTGGCCTGTTAAACCGTTCTGCTTTTTGACATTACGCAAGTCATTTCACACGGAACCAGTGTGGACACATATGAGCCCATTCGCTTTAACCAAGCACCCTTAGGGCAAGGTGTCGAGCGTGGCTGACTAACGGGCATATATGCTGATGAGCTGTAATTTGGGAATGAACTAAGACTTTAGCTCAGCGGTTCTCAACCTGTGGGTCTCAACCCCATTTGGGGGTCGAACGACCCTTTCACAGGGGTGGCCTAAGACTATTGGAAAACACCTATTTCCCATGGTCTTAGGAACCAACACACCGTTCCTTGGTGTAGCAATGTAGTTTACTGTTGTCATATGAAGACTGTTGCCCATGCTACACCACGATTCAAGACAAAATTTCATTTATTTGTCATTAGAAAGAAATATTTCACAATATATAATTACATATTGTTTTTGTGATCAATCCCTATGTTTTAATTATGTTCCATTTGTAACAACGAAAATACATCCTGCCTATCAGATATTTACATTCCAGTTCATAACAGTAGCAAAATAACAGTGATGAAGTAGCAACAGAAATAACTTTATGGTTGGGAGTCACCACCACATGAGGAGCTGTCTTAAAGGGTCGCGGACTTAGGAAGGTTGAGAACCGCTGCTTTAGCTGCCTTCTCCTGACTAAAGGAAACTGGACATACAACACTCACCCAAATGAAAAACTACTGTCTGTCAGAAACGCCGGCAATCTTATTTCTTACGCTGTCGCCTCCCCGCTTCTAATGCACTTTCCTCATGTTCATTCCAGGGGGATAGAGTTATTCTTCTCAAAAGAGTCGACCAGAACTGGTACGAAGGTAAAATCCCAGGAACCAACAGACAAGGCATCTTCCCTGTCTCCTATGTAGAAGTCGTGAAGCGGAACACAGCCAAAGGGGCCGAAGATTACCCCGACCCTCCGATACCCCACAGCTACTCGAGCGACAGGATCCACAGCTTAGGTTCCAACAAGGTAAGCAGGCGCTTGGCGTGTTAGGAGAACACAGGGGAGCTCGGAGGGAGATATTAGGTGATATGAGGTCATTCAGAGCATCATCTTTGTTGCCAAGCAAGGAAGGGATTTATATGTTATGCTTCCAAGTTTGAGCTGATAAGTCAAAATAATTTTTCTTGTGGGGGCTGGCATAAAGGTTTAATGCTTGATTTTGAGAATTTCATTTGTGAATTAAAATGCCAAGAGAGGAAAATTAGTATCATTAGAGCCTAATATTGTGGGTAAATATACCTGCTTTCTGAAACGCGGGTTTTTTGAAAAGGGATTTTTTTTCTAAAGTTTAATTTTATATATGTATATATTAAATGGAGTATATACATGTGTATGTGTGCATATATAGGCACCTGTAGATAAATCAGTAGATCCCAAATGGTTTATTTCAAAGTACATGGTGCTTAGGTTGAAAAATTCTGTAGAAGTCTTGAGATTTTTTTGATATAGAAAGGACTAGAGTAAAATTTTTAAATTAAGATCTGTAAGTCAGTTTGTGTATTAGACTGAATGAAAATGTCACTGGTCAGCAGGTGCCCTCGTGTGTATTTCATAGTTTCAGGGTAATTATGTACCAGTTCTACCATCTCACTTGAGCAAGTGGCTGAAGATAATTATCTCTCTCCATATCCGGTCTAAAAGGAACTTTACTCCCTGAACTGGTTGACTTGAAAAGGCTATCCTACTTTCTTTACTCATAATGTGAATTTTTTTCTTAATTTCCTGTGAAGTTATAATATAGTGTGTTCTTCTTACGGATAGTATTTATGGATTTCTTTCACCTTTTCATTAACCTTCAAGTATAAAACTTTAAATTACCAAGGAATTAGTTCCAAAAT
This sequence comes from Lasiurus borealis, assembly GCA_004026805.1. Classification (NCBI taxonomy): domain Eukaryota; kingdom Metazoa; phylum Chordata; class Mammalia; order Chiroptera; family Vespertilionidae; genus Lasiurus; species Lasiurus borealis. Next base: position 17,069 of record PVJN01007183.1, on the reverse strand, counting down.
ATTGTAAGTACTTCTGAACATTTAAAAAGTGTGTGACGTTGCATAATTTTATTGATTATTTTACTAAATAATTAAGGTCAAGGCTAGGACATGGGAAATAAACCATCTAGAGCCAGCAACTTAACATCAACATCAGATGTTGTAGTCATTTCATGTTCCAATGTGAGATCACCTCAAGTAGCATGCCCTGTGCCCTAACCCTCTCCTTGAAAATGAGTCTTAGGAGAGTTTTACAAAAGCAAATTCTAAGATCTCCTATTTTAAGAGAAGCATTTTCTTTAAAGGGGAAAAGGTTGGCATTATATCCATTCTACTTCTCTTTGAAGAATGGGTTTCGGTTGTGGGGTAATTATTCTCAGTCCATTATCATTGGGTAATGGAACCATTTGGTACCGTCCAATTTTGGTTGATTGGCTGTAAAGTTTTCCAGAATCTTCTTCAGTATACTCACTTCACTACCAGAGCTTAGCACTTAAGAGATCAACATTCTTCCTTTAGTAGTTCCTACTGATAAATGGAAAGATAAGAATCTTGATCTGTGTATTTGGCTTACCCACCATTTATTCATCTTAAATGAACTGCCAAATAAATCTCAAAGCAACTGTGCCTTCAAATAAAATTATATAAGAAAGAATAAGCATGTACCTCTACAAAGGCTTATTTTAACATTTAAGAAATTCTTCCATAATGTCCTAATTAATTGGCAATGTAATATTTTAGATCACAGCGTTTTAATCTTTGTTGTGAATAGGACTTAAATGTATTTTCAGTTTCCAAAGTTTTTTCTTAGAACACCCAATTTTAAATTCTATAAATAGAGAAATGTACAAATTTCACTAATAACTAATTAGTGTTTTATTCTCACTGCTGGTGGGGGGGAATGTGTTGGAAATCTTACATCCATAATTTAGAAAAAATTCTTAAGGGTTTTATTCCCTCTGGTAATCAGTGCTCTGATACTGGCTCAATAAGGAAACTTCTCTGAGGTATAAAATGCCATTATTTTCAGAAAAAGAACTATAATGTATTTCTAAATGAGGATATCCAATGGATGTTACATATCCTGATATTTTCACATAAAGGAAGGAATTTAAGTGATTTATGAATCACTCTTTGACACTCAAATCACATTTCTAGATATACTGTATTTCAGGGATGGCTCAAATATAAGTTGATAATATTTCTGATGTTCTTGCTTTTGTACAGTAGAATCCAATTCTAATGATTTTTGTGTTATGGGTATATTTTTGTGATATGGTATTTCAGGATACTTAATTTTACTTTCAGTGGAAATACGTCCATTATAAAGCTAAGCGCTTTGAACCTGTTAAACATAGATTAGTGACTATGATGGTAATGGCACTGCAATAATAATGGTGATCAGGGTAGAATTTAAAGATCTTTCTCATCCACATAATATCCCTGACCGTGAGAGGAAGTGCAAGTGAAAAGTAATCATCTTGAATTTATTATATATTTCACAGGCTTTCAAAATCTATTCTTGTGTTGCATAGCATAGAGCATACAGTAGGACTCTGGCCAATAAGGGAACTTCTCTAGACCATCAAATAAGGCTTAGGTCATTTCTATCTTATTAAATATTAAATATATACAGGACTTGCTAGGAATGTCTGTCTACCCAGTAATAGACCAAGTATTTCTTTGTACCAGGTGCTAAGAAGCCTTAGTCCTGAATCTTCTATAAGATGCTCACATGACATTTTGTCTCATTTATCCCACCACATGGTGACATGGAATATTTGCTTTAAACAGACACACACACACACACACAAAAAAAAAAAAAAAAAAAAAAAAAAAAAAAAAAAAAAAAAAAAAAAAAAACTAAATAAATTCTATAAATGCCCCATTCCAATTATAGGACATAGAAGTCAAAGCTTAAGTGAGGTGCGTTGTGCACTGATACATACGAAGGCCCTGGCACACTGAGTGCAGAACCACCAACTCACCTGAAACAACCAGCCAGAAAGCACAGCTCCATACTCTTTCCTGAACATTTTTTCTTTCCAAACCAAAAAGTTCTCCCCTGGGGAGAACTAAAGTAAAATGTCAGCCACCAGCCTCTCTCAAGGCCTTCACATGCATGGCATGAACCAGGAGCGATAGACACATGTATTAGAATGTTTCTAGGCAGCGCTTCCAGACCTTTGAATGAGTTTACATAAGAATTCTGCTTTGTTCAATATATCCAAAATATAGCAATAATATTAAGATACACAGCAGTCTACTTTTACTCGGAAGATTTAACTTAAATTATTCCTCTCCAAATTTACATAAAATGTCAGACTATTGAAAAGATATAAGTCCTAGAAGAAGATTTTTCCTACTAACATCATATGCTCCCTTCCAATGTAATCACTTACTTGGAATTTTTTTTAAACTTTGAAGTAAAAAATAACAAAATAAAAACTTGGAAGAAATAGTGTAGATTGAGTTTCATTCTGATCATGGATTCTGTTCTCAAAACATATTTTTCCAAACTTATTCATTTAGAAATGTGTTCATGTATAAAGATGTAAAAATACTGTATGCCATATGTTATCATCGCCTGGCAAACATAGGTGAGAAAACTATGGAAGTCCATAGGACTGGGCACCGCTTCAGGAAGCAAGAACACATTGCAAATTCGGCAGCTGAGAAAGGTTCAGTTACTGGCTTTCATTCCACATTAATGTCATTTCAAAATCATTTCTGCTACTAAGTCACTATCTGGGAACCTTGTTTAAAAGAGGTAGTCTGTTTGTTAAATGAAATTAAATCTCTTAAGGTTTCACTCTCTATCCTGATCATCGCTAATTCAGCTCTGTTTTATCATTTGACACTGAAGACCCCTTCCACATACTAGGAGAGTTTCATTTCCCAAATAAATTCCCAATTAACATGTTAGTGGTTTGTATGTTAAAAAAAAAAAAAAAAGATTCAGCAAAATATCTTGCAGTCCCACAGCATAAACTACTGCTCTGTATTCGCTACCTGAAACGCCCTGCATTTCTGTCTCTGGGTTTTGATTCGCTGTCGTTCTTCTCTTGGTTCCTTCCTTTCTTTGGCTGCACATCCTCTGCTCCTTTCTAAGCTGGCTCCCAGTGCACCAGCCCCTCCTCTCACGCCCAGAGCATCTCCGGGCCTAGATAATGGCACACACCAAGGGTGGCCGTCCCTCACAGCTCAGGGTCCCCCGGAGACCCCCCTGATCCCTTTCTTGGACAACTTCTTGGCTGAATTAGAGAAGCTCAGTGCTTTCACCTCACCCGCTGACCAAGCCGAGCCAGATCTCCCCGAGGAGATCACCCTTGAAATTCAAGAGGAACCTTCGGTTCCCCTCCCCTCGCCGCCAGCAGCTGGACCTCCTGCCAAATCACCTTCCCCTCGGCCACCCTTCCGGGGCGCAGGTGGCACCTCAACTCCAATTCAGCCCTCTGAGGCGACGACGCCAGTCTGGGATCCCAGAAAGACAACTCAGAACAAGCGTGCAGACTTGACGGCCACGAGAAAAGGCTTTGCGAGCCCCGAAAAGGTGTCTGAAGTCCTAGGGGACAAGTTTGTGGCCTCTGCACACCCGAATGTGGGTCCCCCGCCCCAAACCCTTCCTGCCATTGGAGAGGAAGAGGAGGAACTCGGTGAGGGGGTGATGTCAGGCATCCGAGGAGGGCTTGAACCTCAAGACCCAGACGCCTCGTGGTGGGGCCATGGTGGCCCCGAGGTGACCCCCAGCCTGTACATCGAAGAGGAGGAAGAGGAGAGGAAGCCCCGCTGCTCAGCGGGTGCAGTAGCCCCCCTGCCAGGCCCTCCAGCCTCCCAGGAACACAGCCATGCAGCTCACATCAATGAGGTATTTTGATGTCGCCTAATCCCTGAGGAACTAACCTGTCCTGCGACGACTAGCTAGGACAGCTAATCCTATTAATCAACATTGCCTTCGAGGTTTTTCTTACAAGAAGCAAGCGCTGTATAAGTCGGGGTGGAGGAGTGTATGGCAACACAGCAAATTTTAATAATGATGGAAATGTATAATATATCTCATTATTTACAGCTATATATTCATATCTAAGGTGGGTTATACTATCATGTCCACTTGAGAGATGAGGAAATTGATACCAAAAAAAGAGGGGAAGGGAGGGAAAGGGAGAGGAAGGGAAGGGAAGGGAAGGGAAGGGAAGGGAAGGGAAGGGAAGGGAAGGGAAGGGAAGGAAAGGAAAGGAAAGGAAAGGAAAGGAAAGGAAAGGAAAGGAAAGGAAAGGAAAGGAAAGGAAAGGAAAGAGAAGGAAAGGGAAGAGAAGGAAAGGGAAGAGAAGGAAAGAGAAGGAGGGAGGGAGGGAGGGAGTGAAGGAAGGAAGGAAGGAAGGAAGGAAGGAAGGAAGGAAGGAAGGAAGATAGTGTTCTGTTCCCTCTCAACTCTTTCTGAAGAGAGAGTTGTCTTCAAATCAGTGACTACTGAAGAACTGGGTCCTGCCATTTTCATTTTAAAAAGCAAGAAACTTGGGCCATAATTGTAATCAGTAAAGAGGGCTAACAATCCTTAGCTTGTCAAGTTCTCTTTTAAGAAAACAAAAATTCAGTAGCTCACATATGTAATCTGTGAATTAAGTAGCAAATACGGTTACTGGAAAATATCAACATTAGGAGACAAAAAGAATGAATGATTCATATTATGCCACTATGTAAGACCCCCATAGACCTTCCATTGAAAGATTTCCGAAAATGAAAATCATGGTGAAACCCCATAATTTGCTACTTGGGTCTCACCCATAACAAACGCAGAGGCACTGGGCCAACACAGGGTCTTCTTGGACTTCAGTAATGGCCGAGTCCATGAGGCCCATGGACAGTCACACACTGAGGCGTGGCTGTCCCTCAGCCCCGAGAGAAACCCTCCCCTGAACCACGAACCCAGCCGTACCTGCATCTGTCCCAACCAGACACACTGCTTCACATAGAGATCATTCATTGTAACCAGTCCAGCATGATTCTAGCGCAGTGGTTCTCAACCTTCCTCAGGCTGAGACCCTTGCATATAGTTCCTCATGGGGTGGTGACCCCCGACCATGAAATGTTGCTACTGTGATGCATCGTGATGTAAATATCTGCGTTTTCCGATGGTCTTAGGCGACCCCTGTGAAAGGGTCGTTCGACCCCCAAAGGGGTTGCGACCCACAGGTTGAGAACCACTGTTCTGGTTGACCACTTAAATGGCTCCTTTTCAGTCTAATTTTAAGACATGATTAGATACAGGGCTTCGGTCCCAGGAACGCCTACCTGCCTATAGACTGTGGGGATTCTTACCTCCCTCATCAGAAAAATGAAACTGATCAGACCCATTGGAAATCTTGAATGAAACTCAAAAGAAATAGTTCCTGCTTCTAAAGCAAGAATTTGTCATACATGTCACCAGTAGTGGTTAACTTTAAACTTGTTTCACTATGGGGGGGTGTTGTCTAAAGGCTGACCGGGTGACCTCACGCTGGACACAGGCATAATCTCCTCTTGTCTTTCCTCAATGTTTAAGCTTCCTTCATTTTCCTAGAGAGATGGACCGGCTGCCCCTTTCCCCAGCTGTCCGCTTCCCTCCCCGTCCCCTCCCCCTGCCTGGGCCTCAGCCTCACAGCTGGTCTCCACGCTTCCTCAGCCCGCCCTGTCCTCCTCACCCCCTCTCCTCCCCACACACTCTCACCAGCAGGAGCTAAGCTCACCCAGAGCCAAGGTAACTGCATCTTGTGTGTGGGTTCTTGCATGTCTTTCTGTGGACTTGATGAATGACATGGATGCATTTAGGTTTGTGCCATCTGACAAGAGCTAAAACAAAGTGGTGTGGAGACTGATTGCTAACTACTAACAACCGCAGCATGGACTCTGTCCAAAAAGTTAAGATATATATTTGCATAGCGCCTCTACCCATAGGCAGGAGAAAACCAACTAAAATTATGAGAGATTTTTTTAAACATATTTTAGTGATTTTTTACAGAGAGGAAGGGAGAGGAATAGAGAGTTAGAAACATCAATGAGAGAAAAACACAGATCAGCTGCCTCCTGCACACCGCCTATGGGGATGTGCCCACAACCAAGGTACATGCCCTTGATGGGAATCAAACCTTGGACCTTTCAGTCCACAGGCCGACGCTCTATCCACAGAGCCAAACCCGTTTCGGAATGAAAGATTTTTTTTTAAGTTGAGGGTCAGCGGGGGAACCATCTCATTCAAAGGCGTCAGCTTTGTAGCTGTCATTCTCTGTCCACGTCTCAGTGAGCTCATCACCGCGGCTGCTGCCCACCCATCGGCCAGGTCAGCAGAGCGTGCGGGCAGGGTGCCCTGGGCCTGGACTGTCTCGAGCCTTGTGTCCCCACAAAACGGAAGTGAACTGATGAGGATGCAGGAACAGCTGCTTTTGTCGTAGGCGCGAACACAGCATCTCCCTCTGAGAGGTGCAGGCCGCAGCTCTACTGCCCTTTCACAACACCCCCAGGAGAGTGTTTGCAAAGATCTTACCAACAGGAGTGACAAGCCTTGGAAAGAGACCGGACGACAGTCACAGGATGACCGCACCCCCTCGCGGACAAGGTTTGCATTTATGATCAGAAGGGGCCCAAGTTTCCCCCTTTAGGCGAGAGGTGAGAGGCGTCAAGAAAGAACTCACCTTCACGTTCAACCTTTACAACTGGACACCAGCGCCTCTGCAGAGCTGGGGCCAGGCCGGGGCTGTTCTGGGGAGAGCCCGCACCTGAGAAGGGCCACTTGGGAAGCTCCCACCCCCCACGCAGCAGACCCACCCCCCAAAATGGTCCAGCCAATGTGACTTACTTTTACGCATGAAAGGAAACATGTCTGCAAAAATGGAAGACTTGACCTGTGCCCTTTGAGGCTTTCATCTCGGCTGGCAGGAAATAATTGGGAAATTTTGAAGATAAGAATAACACTTGGATAGTGTCTAAGACGAAGAATTTGCCTCCCCCCTTCCTTCTCCACTCCCTCTCTGTGGTTTTCTTTTTAAGGACAAAATATTTCTTTCTTGCCTTTCTCCAGCCATTATTAAGCTTAGTCAGTAAGGCGAACGTAACTTAGAATCTCTGTTCTGTAATTGAAGAGACGGAGGCTTTTGTCGAGTCGCAGGCACTGGCAGAGTGTGAGGAGAGAATGGGAGTGTTCAATATAAAGCTGGCAGAAAATAATACCTTGGAAACCACATCAAATAACTCCATCCATAAAACTGACCTTGTTTTTTCTCTATCTCATCCCTGTGTGAGAGCAAATGTTAATTTTTAATCGTCCACTGAGGTGGTTTTTTTTTTTTTTTTGAAACCTTATAAATTACTTTTCTATTCCCAGAGAGGTTATAAGCTGCCTGAAGCTGTGTGTGCCCGTAAAGATAATGAGCTTGATGAATAAATCAGCAGCCAGTGTTTTCTCGTCTTGCTGGTACCAACCCCGAAGAACAGTGCCGAACGAATTTCCTCTCCAGCGACTGCAGATTCTAGGTCAATCATCGCTAATGATCATGAAAAGTGTCCTAAATAAGACAGTAATTAAATACCAACGGAACCAACGACAAGCTGCAGACCGTTATTGCCATTTAACCGCACGTCTGCCAGTGACGCACTGTGCCGACCGGGGTCCTCTGAGAAGGCTCCCTGTTCCTTGCAGGTTAAGGGTGTTAGTTACACGAAGGAAAGCAACCCAGCACTGAGAGCTAAGAGAACGTAAATGTTAATGATGTTTGACTAGGCAGAGTATAGTGTGCAGGAGACCACTAAACTTCATCACCCACTGTTTGTTTTTTAACTTAACCCATCTTACTTTTTTAAATATATATTTTTATTGACTTCAGAAAGGAAAGGAGAGAGAGAGAGAGACAAAAATATTAACGATGAGAGAGTCATTGATCGGCTGCCTCCTGCATGCCCCCTACGGGGAATTGAGCCCGCAAACCCGGGCATGTGCCCTTGACTGGAATCGAACCCAGAACTCTTCAGTCCACAGGCCGATGCTCCATCCACTGAGCCAAACCGGCTAGGGCTTAACCCATCCTAATTTAACACAATGTGATTCTCTTAAACATTTTTCTCAGTGTTAAGTTTCTCCCATGCGATCCAAAAAATTTCCATGCAGTAGAATTTACCACTACAGTGGTACCTCGAGATACGAGTGCCCTAACATACGAGATTTTTGAGATACGAGCCGTCAAGCGAGCGATTTTTGCTTTGAAATACGAGCAACAGTTGAGATAGGAGTCATCGCACGGATCGGCCGGCTGCACACGACCCACCAGTTTACCGCGACTCCAGCGTCTCATAGTTTCCCACGCCTCAAGGTTACAGAACGAATTAAACTCGTATCTCGAGGTACCGCTGTATTTAATGGCATTTCATCATTTCCCCCAGAAAAGTGGTATTTTCTTCTTAGGTGTTTTGTTAGAATATTTCCCCCCCTGACAAATGATGGGCACTTCTTCTGCAGGTTGATGGGTAGCAAATAAAACTGCCCTCTTTCCTACTTTGCATCTATTCCAATAAACACCCAGAAAACAGGCCAGGGCTGAGGGCGGCTGGGCCCCAGTGGTTCTCACTCTGTGACAGGCACACGGTCTCTGGCATGGTCTCTGAGCCGTGCCCGCTGCATTCACACAGCTCTGCTCTGCTCTGCCTGCGCCTTCAGATCGCAGCGCCCGGATGCCTGTGGTGTGCCAGGCAGGGCCATCGGGGGAGCCCTCTGCAGAGGGGGACCCTTCCCCCCCCCCGGCCGCGGGCAGGGGTGCGGCGTGCTGTGTGTGCATGGAAACCAGCAGCGGCTCCTCCTGATGCTGCAGGAGGAGCTGAGAGCTAACGCCCTTCTTGTGGCTTTTCCAGGCCGCGGCCAGAGGCGAGGCGTCCGTCCGGGGCAAGCCCCCGCGGAGCCCCGGGGTGGCCCGGAGGTCCTGCAGCTCGCCCGTCCGAGGGCTCGGCGGCGCCCACAGGGTAGGGACCCACCCCTTCCGGGAGCCAGGCGCCCCCCGGCCACGCACCCGCACCCTCCGGGGCTGGCTCCTCCTCGCTTGTCCTTGCTGTACGCGCCCGGTCCAGCAGGGTAGATAGAGGTGACCTTGGGATGAAGGGACTTCCAGCTGATGATGAGCTGCCATCTCAGATCCACACGAAAAGTCCTACCCTGTCTGCAGGATGTGCGGGTGCGAGCGCCCCTAAATCGAGACCAGACAGGGCCAGACCCTCCCCCTGACAACTAGTGCCTCTGTGCCAGTGTTCTCTGGGGAGTCTCTGTCTTGCGGGCACTGTCCTCGGTGCAAATGATCAAGCTGTCGCCAAGGAAACAGGGCTGGGGCAAAAGTAGGTTTACAGCTGTCGGTTTGGAAAATAATAGAGGAATCAATAAATCCTAACACAACTATCAACCCCGGGTCTCGCGTGCTCGCAGCTGTAAATGCACTTTGGCCCCGCCCTGTGCTGCACTCACAGCTTCGGGTACCGTCTGCTTCCGTGCCGTCCGGTGGATGTGGCTGTTTCAAAACCCATGGTCTTGTTGCAAAACATGGCGTTGCTCTGGTGATGTGTGCTTCATCCTCTCCACACCCTCCCCTCCATGACCCCTTTAAAAGCAGCCTGCGCTGCTCTGGACTCTAAGTTCTCCCAGTTTCTTGACTGAATGAACTTAAAGGTCAAAGTTTATGATGGAGGGGGGCTATCAGGTACTGTGGGTCCTGAGGAAGGCAGGGGGGTTAGGGGGGGGGCTGGGAATGTCCCTGTCCTGTCCGCATGAGCCAGCCGTTCACCGTCTCTGTCTGATGGGCCTGGTTCAACCCTACAAGGTCTGGGACGTGCCTGCGGGTCCCCAGGTGGTGAAGGGCTTCCCGGCACAGAAAACTGCCTTTCCCACACTTTAAAGAGGCAGAGGCTTCTCTGTGCTGATCCCATCACGTGCCTTTCGCTTCTTGGCATAAGACCTCACTTTGTGTCTGGGGCAGGGATTTGTGTTGCCATAGAGAAGGAGGGGACGTTGATTTGAAGAGATTCTTAGGCTCCACAGAAGGGCCTTCTCCAAAATCAAAAAAAAAAAAAAAAGAAAAGCTTTTTCCATAATTCACATGGCCAGCCACAAGCCACAAATTTCCCACGGTGACATGGTATGCTCTGTGTCACCTTAAGGCAGTGGTTCTCAACCTGTGGGTCGCGACCCCTTTGGGGGTCAAACGACCCTTTCACAGGGGTCACCTAAGACCATCGGAAAATGCAGATATTTACATCACGATGCATCACAGTAGCAACATTTCATGGTTGGGGGTCACCACCACATGAGGAACTGTATGCGAGGGTCGCAGCTTTAGGAAGGTTGAGAACCACTGCCTTAAGGTTTTTTCTTGGCCAGTTTTTGCATTAGGTGTGATCTATGTGTTGTTGTGAAACATGAATATTCTATACTCTTCAGATTGATGCAAAAGTTTGATTTAACTTCATAACTTAAGAAGGAAAAATAAGCTGAGAAGCAGAAACATGGGACTATTGAAAGGAGATGTTCATCCAGTTGCGGTTTCAGGGTATTACAAGTGGCATTTTCGGAGGGGGGGGGCGGGAATTGACTTAAGAACTCTAGAACTGCTGCTAACTCTTTCAAAGATTTTCCCACACTTTAATATTTAAAGCAGCAATGACTCCTTATTTAAGAATTCCCTACAGTGCGGTACAGGTGGTCCTCCAGAGATGTCTCTACAGCAGCACGGATACATAAGGGGGTGTCAGGCAGACTGAGATGGGGAGGTGTGTGTTTTACTGAGACCAGAGACTGTAGGATATTTCCAAGCAGCTTCCTATACGATCGGTGGTTTGGGACTTGGTTCTGGCTTTGAAAATTAGCATGTGCTGAAAACATGTCTCGATTGTACCCATATTTGACATTTGACATTAAAAATAGCTACATTAAAAGATAAAAAAATAATTGTTGCATTGGCGAGGAAAATGATAAAAAATAATGGTTGCATTGGCGAGGAAAATGTTAAATATTTAGGCTTCATGAAAACAGCATGATGCTCCATTGGGCTCTCTCATTTGTATTCTCTCCCTAAGACTCATTGAGAGAGCGCAGGCATGATGTATGTAATTCTCACCCGACGTTTCCAGCACACTGTCTGTCATCTGTTCGCGTGAAAACCACATTCATACATTCACAGCTCACGTGAGCCCATCTGGATGGCACAGATGTACCCTGTTCTGTATGTGTCGCAGAACGGCTAAGAAGTGGTGAAAATATAAATGCCTGGATAGTTAAAATAGAACTTATTATAGACCAAAAATTCTGGAGGTGAGCATGATCCTTTCTCAAGAATTGAAAATGTGGGGAGGGGAAAACATGGTTGGAAAAAACAGACGGACATCGATTCCACATTGCTGTGTGCTCTTTAAAATATTTTTCCAAAGTGAGTCCAGGGTAAAGGAGAGAGCCGAGTCAAGGCATGAACTCTTAAATGCCGCTGCCACTACTCCCCATTAGGTGGCAGTAGAGCGCAGAGATAGTACAGAGCTCTTCCTCCAGGTTTGTGCCCAGGGTTATACCACCAGGAGGAGGAACAGCAAAAGACAGTCCCCTAAGTTAATACGCTTGAGTAGCCACGCAGCATAAGCAACTGCCTAAAGGCAAAAATAAATAGGGACAGGGTTAGGGGGAGGGGGAGGGGTAGAGGTAGGGTAGGGGTAAGGGTTGAGGTAGAGTTAGGGGTAGGGGCAGGGGCAGGGTTAGGGGTAAGAATAGGGGTAGGGGTTGAGGTAGAGTTAGGGTTAGGGGTAAGGGTAAGGGTAGGGGTAGGATTAGGGTTAGGATTAGGGCTGATTTTAACCAACTTAGGCCATCTATTCCCTCATAGTAATATTTTATGCTATAAAGAATGAGAGCCAAAATTATAATTCTGTTACTGCTTTTTACTTATTTGTGATCTCAAGAAATCATCTTTGGTTTGGCTCACGGCTCTGCAAAAATGTATTACTGTTTTCCCATGACTGAGACACTTGTAAGTGAATGTCCCTGTCGCAGCTCTCTGACAACTGAATGAGTAAGGTCGGCGATGGCACCTCTACATAACACAGAAAATCTGTCTGTGAAAGGTGGGTTCCATTATGGATTCCCTGACTGGTACAAGCCAGATCTCAATCCTCACCAACTGCTTGATTGTAGAGATCAGGAACCTATATCCAAGGCTACACAGTCAATGCCAACAGCAGAAAGGCATCAATGCATCTATTAATGCTACGTATTCCTCTAGTGACCAAACACTGTGACCAGTAAAATAAATACATTCAAATTCATCTTTCCTCCACACTGGTTCACAGCCATGCACGTTCGCGTGGAAATGATTCCTCTTAAAGGTAACCTTAGGGAAGTTCTAAAACCCACCATTAGAGTAGATATTTAACAATAAAATGCTAATAAAAGCCTGGCTAAATCCTGGCTGAGGATGTGAACATATAGAAACCTGGTGATTCAGGAGAAAAATAGAAGTAATGGCGGGTCCTTTGGAAGGATGTGAAGGAACAGACACAGAGGGGAAGATGGGTGGAAGCAAAGACACTACAGGCCAGCAATCCAGGGGACTCAGGGGCCTGTGGGATCAGGGAGCCCTGCTCTGGTAATCACCCCGTTTTTATAATTGTCAAAAGGGTGATTCAGTTCAATGATTTATCCCTGTTTTTATCATTGTCAAAGGATGATTCAGTTCAATGATTTTTATGAGGTAAGCTGAATCGAATTAAACCAGTAAAACTGTAATCACATTAACAACAAGGTACGATACTGATGTTCAAAGTATTATACTAGTTGTATAATATCTTTACCAAGCCCCAGATGCTACAAGTAAAAGTCAAGTTTTTACTCAAAATTATCAGGAAGATTTAAAAGCTGGAAACAGGCACACCATTTTTAGAGCACAGAGAAATATATTTTACAAAACGTGTTCTCTTCAGGCAAGAACAGATAATATTTATTGTTTATCACTTTGTTGTGGACTAGAAATATGGTGCTATGACTATTCTATGAGAAAACGGTTCCTGTCTTGATGTGTGGTTTGAAATATTAGTGTAGATTTCTTTAAGTTACATATTTATATACAGTGTGTTTGAGTGACCGACGTGAGCAATTTCAATAGCATGTGGCTTGAATGTATACTCTTTAGCCAGAAATTGTACTCCTGGAAATGATTTTTCAGGAATTGTTCAAAAGAAGAAAACAGTTCTTTGTAGAAAATGTTCATAGCATTGTTATTTATGACAGTGAAAAAAGGCTAGAACAATCAACTCCAGAACAAAAAAGAACAAAATAGTTAAGAGAACTAAAATATGTACTGGAAATTTATTACAAAATATTGATAGCAACTAATATATATGTATGTATTATACATATATATTATACATATATATATATCTTATTTCTGCATTAAAAGTTAGGGAAGAGGACAGGGGCTGGATAGAGGTGAGCAAGAGGGGATGGGGCATCTGTAATAGTGTCGGTAATAAAAATAAAGTTTAAAATATATAAACATTTTGGGGGGATATTATATATAGATATAGATATAGATATAGATATAGATAGATAGATAGATATAGATATAGTATCCCAAAAATATGTGTCTGCACACTTTGAATAATTATAAAGTCAGTGTTTATTAAAATACATTTCATTTTCAAAATTGAGCTATCAGCATATACATTTTTGGGGACACCATGTGTGTGTGTGTGTGTGTGTGTGTGTGTGTGTGTGTGTGGACAAGAAATTGAAGACAAGTAATAGCATATAGGCTTATAGATTACATATTTACCTCTTTTCATATATTTTAACTGATTTAATGTATTAAATTCAATTATCTTAAAATGGCTGAAAACCAGCTTAGTCTTTATTATTTGTAAAATAGTATATTTTATAATTTTAATAATAGATATGTTAGTAATTTTGTATTGATTTATGGGATAAAAGTATTCTACTCTCTTAAGCCATACATGTGCCTAATCATTTTTAGCCATTCTTTAGTTTTAAATTTATGCAAACTATTGAGTGAAATTTCTAAGAATACTGTTAACACTTCCAATTACTATAGTCAAAGCTTAAAGCAGTGGTTCTCAGCCTTCCTAAGGCCGCGGCCCTTTCATACCGTCCCTCATGTTGTGGTGACCCGCAACCATAAAATTATTTTCGTTGCTACTTCATAACTGTCATTGTGCTACTGTTAATGAGTCATAATGTAAATATCTGATATGCAGGATGTCTTAGGTGACCCCGGTGAAAGGGTTGTTCAACCCCCAAAGGGGTCACGACCCACAGGTTGAGAACTGCTGGCTTAAAGTTTTAGTAGTGTACGCTAGACAGCTTAGATGGAAAGAGAGTGGATAAATTCTTAAGAAGGGAGAAAACTAAGATCATAGACTGAAAGGAACCCCAGAGTTCTCCAGAATTCCCCATCCAGTCTTGGCCAGTGGGGTTTCTATGGATAATTTGCATGGGAAAGTTAGTCAGCCTAAATCTACTCATAACTCTGGGATTCAGGAATTGGCCTCCACCCTGAAGTCTATGGACCTGATCAATCTAATATCTAATCCAGTAATCATCAGACAGTGACTTTGATCATTGCTATGTAACCTCTGATTTACTTCATTTCACCGCGTAGCCATCATTTAGAAGAAAATGCTTTTGAAACGTGTTGTGAATATCATAGTAATTTCCCCCTAAAAGATAACATTTAGGCAGTCAGTATGAACAACATTGAGTTTACCTCCTCAACGGACGTGTTAACCTTCATTCATTGCAGTCTTTGTGTGGCTATGCTCAGGTGTGTCATTTCCAATATTATAAGTATCTGTTACAGATACTGGTCTTGATGCTTAGTATTAAAAGAAAGGAAACTCTTTTGAGAGTTCAGTGCACTGGGAATTCCTGCCAGTATTTCTCTTCTAAGGTAAAAATGCTACGTGTTACCTGGATATTGTTTGTTGCATTCCATTTGAAGTTCTCTCTTTTCGCTTTTTGAAAATGCATGTGTTTCTCCACCCCGAGAACAGAGAATGTGGATTCCGATGTAGCATGGGATGTCCGCCTATCGGTATTTTCATCTGTGCTGTACGTGGCAATGTTGTCTGGGGGGAAAGAATATCCCAATGAGTGTGGATACTTCGCTGTCAGACTCCATGTGGTTTCTTTTGTGCTTGAGAAAACGCTGAGGAACAAGGCTGTCTGAAGGTGTCGAGACTTTCATTCAGTGGTTTGGTGTCTCTGTTCTTGCCATGTTCCTGGCTTTTGAAAAAAAAAATCAATGGGACAGAGCCCTGCCTTTTCCTTAAAACCGGAGCAGACTGGATTGTAGATATTTCCAAAGCGTTCTTTTGAAATCATTGAAGGCACCCTCCAAACGATTTTAAATGACTAATCCTGCAGAAACCCTTTATTTGGTTGTATTTTTTTTCTTCTTCCTCTTGGTTTTTTACAGCAGGATGTATTAAATGTTAAGAGAAACGTACCGTGCCATTACCCAAATGACCTCTGACTTGTTACCGGTGTAAACACTGATTACATTGCAAATCATTTCATTTCAGCCACAGCGTCCTGTGTTTACTCATGAGAACATTCAAGGTGGGGGGGAACCGTAAGTATCCTTCTTCTCTTCTACCTTCAAGACTAACCTTGACCCCCAACATGGACGATGGATGTACCCGGGTAGAGGCCTCCTAGGAGAAAGAGCTCCTTTTAAAAAGAAACCCGCAATCCACAGAGGAGACTGACTCATGCGCTAGCAAAGCCTCCCAAACGACAGCGATTCTTAGACTGTGAATCTGTCTCCTCTCTGTCCCCTCGCCACGCAGACCCTAGTAACTGCAGCTTTAAAGGCACCAAAAATGTCCCAACGCTGTTTTTACACAGATTCAGGGAGCAGGAAAACGTAGCAGGAGACTTAAGGTGAGACATCTGGGACATCCTTCCGAAGATGCGTCCCGAGAAGGGTCTTTGGGAAGGGCGGTGTTCAAAACGCACTGTCGTTCAATCACATGCCTTTTTACGCTAGCAGATGCCCTCTCCTTGCTGACGCGGAGTCAGACCAGCCCGAGGTGCCAGGCACCGTCTTTAAGACCCTGTGCTGCGTGGCTTTCCTGCTCCATTCTTGCCCCTGAGCGATGCTCAGAGGTGACCCACCTCCCGTTGGCTCCCACCTGGTCTGTGAGCCAGGAGCTGAGCCTGGAAGGGGACCCTCTGGCTGAGCAGCGGGGAGCCTCCCAGCCCACTGCCCCTACCCCCCAAAAGTCCAGCCCACTGTCCCCACCCCACCCCCCAAAAGTCCTGCAGGGCCTGCATCCGCTCACTCCTCGCAGCCCTGACACTCAGCTACAAGCACGCCCCCCAGACACCACCTCTCCCCTGAGCCTGCTGGCCCCAGGACAACCGGAAGGTCTTGCTGAGAAAAAAAACATGAAAAGAACCAGCTGGAAATGAGAATCATTCAAAAATTCGTTAACTGGGAAGAGTTTAAATATGGCCCTACATCCTAAAGTTTCAGGTGTTTGTGTGTGTGTGTGTGTGTGTGTGTGTGTGTTTATTTCTTTTTTCTCAAACAATGATAGGATCACATCACACAGAAATAAAGGTCAGGGCTGTGGAGGTTGATTGCATGACTAATAGATGGTCGCAGAGCTTTTAAGGACTCTATGAAGTAATGGGCATGTTACGTTGCACTGGTGTAAGTAACATGGAGTTAAGACGTTCAGTGTGGCCATCTGACTGTTTATGAAACTACTGCGCTCCCAGGCGGAAGATGGCACATGTTCGAAGCGCTGCCTTGGACATTATAAAATATGCTTTATGAAATTTCTATTGGACTGCAACCCCAATGCGTAGGATAATAGGCTGTCGCTTCATCTCTTTCATTTATTTTTTTTAATATATTTTATTGATTTTTTAACAGCGAGGAAGGGAGAGGGATAGGTGTCAGAAACATCGATGAGAGAGAAACATCTATTAGCCGCCTCCTGCACGCCCCCTATTGGGGATGTGCCCACAACCAAGATACATGCCCTTGACCGGAACTGAACCTGGGACTTTTCAGTCTGCA